>JAJPUD010006155.1:0-45338 GCA_023553655.1 Myrmecobius fasciatus
TATCTCTAGATGCTTATTTGCATAAAATAGAAAAAGAGAAAATCAATGAATTGGGCTTGCAACTAAAAAAGCTAGAGAAAGAACAAATTAAAAGATTTCCATTTTAGACATATTAAATTTAAGATGCTATGGGACATCCAGTTTGTCTTGAACTGTTCATCAGACAGTTGGAGATGCAAGACAGAAGGTCAGCAGAGAATTTAGGACTTGATTAATAGATCTGAAATTCATCAGCATAGATATGATAACTGAATCAACGGAAGTTGATGAGATCAGCAAGTGACACACTATTGAGGGGGAAAAGGAATACCTACAATTATTGATTGAATTGTGGATGAAGATACAGAAAAGGAGACAAAGAAGGAGTAGTCAAATAGCAGGAGAAGTATAAAGAGAATAACATCGCACAAACTTACAGAGGAAAGAATATCAATGAAAAAAGGATGAGAGGCAGTCACTTAGGTTAACATTCCCACCTTTCCCCTAGATACAACTTTAAAATAATGTGTGAAATAGGTTTCCGGAGCAGTATAGTAGACAAAAGTTTGAGGTGACACTTTTCTTCAGACTATGAATATGTAAGAGATTGAAAGGAGAGCTCTGTGACACTGAGGTGGGAACTTGGAGCTCATGCAGCAGCAACACATTGTAGGAGGGATAATGGCAGCAGCTACTCTGTGAGCTCTCAGATCAGAGAGTGAGGAGATTTGACCACCAATGAGAAAAATATTACAGGGAACAGTGCAGGTTCAAGCGCAGTTTGGCAAACTCATTGACTAAAGTGCTGGGGGCTGTATTTCTAGGGCAGAAAGAAGCACTTGTTGCGAGGAGTCTGGTCACAGTTCCAGGGCAAGGAGGAGTACAAGGGAACAGCATAAACACCAAAGCAGTGAGCACACCTTTCTTCAGAACACACCACCTTGGAAGCACTGGAAATTTATAAACTTCTGGAAGTAGCTGTGAAAACAGTAGTACAATAAAGACTGAAGCTTGGGAAACTATCCCCCTGCCCTTCAAGTGACCAGTGTCCAAATTTAATACAAAGTTCAGAGTCAAGAAATAGTCTTGCAAAAATTAGCAAAGAGCAAAAATATAACTTGATTTTTACCAGGTTTATTAGGTTTATAACTTAACAAAAAAGATGCTATAATGATGGGAGATGGTGAAGTCAAGACAGGAACTCACCAGACCTTTCCCCCAAACTGCTCCAAATTCCTTTAAATAATGACTCTAAACAAATTTTAAAGCATCAGAACACTCCAAAAGACCGAGTAGAACATTTTCCAGCTGCAGGCAACTTAGAAACTCAGCAGAAAGGATCTGTGGCACTAGGTGGGGGTCCAGTGTGCAGTCCTGATTCAGGCTGGGCCAAGGCAGCTTCAGCCTAGCCCTGGCCCCAGCACCAGTGTTACCTAAGCAGGACTTCTGAGTCAGCATCAGTGCTGGAGGCTTCCAGGCCTCTCAGCCCAGAGACACCACAGGGGACTTGGAAAGTCAGCAGAAAAGGTCTGTGGGACCAGGATAGGACCCCAGTGTGTAATCCCAGCACAGGCCATGTCAGCGCAGTCCCAGCCCCAACCCTGGTCCAGACCCCAGCATCAGTGAGGCAGGACTCTGAACCAGCATCAGTGCTGGAGGCTTCCAGGCCTCTCAGCCCAGAGACACAAAGGTCTGTGGGACCAGGATAGGACCCCGGTGCGTAATCCCAGCACAGGCCATGTCAGCGCAGTCCCAGCCCAGAGCACATTAGGAAAAGAATTGAGAGTGGAACAAGAGAAAATACAAAAACTAATGAGGAGAAGAATGCCTTAAAATGCAAAATTGGCCAATTAGGAAAGGTGGTACAAAAGCTCATTGAGGAAACTAATTCCTTAAAAATTAGAATTGAGCAAATGGAAGCTTATGACTTTATGAAAAGTCAAGATACAATAAAGCAAAGCCAAAAAAATCAGAGAAAATATGAAATATCTCACTGGAAAAACAAATGACTTGGAAAATAAGTCCAGGAGAGGTAATTTTAAAATTATGGAAAGTCATGATCCAAAAAAGACCCTGGATATCAGTTTTCAGGAAATTATCAAGGAAAACTCTCTTGATATTCCAGAAACAGAGAGTAAAATAGAAATGGAAAGAACACACTGATCATCTCCTGAAAGAGATCTTAAAATGAAAACTCCCAGGAATATTATAGTCAAATTCTGGAACTGCCAGATCAAGGAAACAATATTGCAAGCATCCAGAAAAAACAATTCAAGTATAGTGGAGCCATAATCAGCACAACACAAGATTTAGTTTTTACATTAAAGAACTGAGGGCTTGGAATAAGATATTCCAGAAACCAGTGGAGTTACGATTGCAACCAAGAATAACCTACCCAGCAAAACTGAGTTAATCCTTCAGAGGAAAAGGTGGCTATTCAATGAAATAGGGGATTTCCAAGCATTTGTGATGAAAAGACCAGAACTGAAGGGGAAAAACTGATTCTCAGATAAAGGACTCTGGAGAAGCCTAAGGAGGTAACCAGGAAAGTGATATCATAAGGGACAATAAAGTTTATCTGCTTACATTCCTACATGGGAGATGATAGTTGTAACATTTTCTTTATTATGGCAGTTAAAAGGAGTAGATATGAAGGGATAGTATCTTTTTCTTAAAAATGATGACATTCAAGTACTTTAATATAATTAACTTGTAGTGGACTTTCTGCCATCTAGGGGAGGGGAGGGAACTAGGGGGGGAAATTTATATCGGAAAGCTTTGTAAGGATCAATGTTGAGGAACTACCCATACATAAATTATGCAAATAAAAAGCTTTAATAAAAAAATGATGACATTAAGAGGTGAGAAAGGAATGTAGTAGGAGAAAGGGAAAGGGAGAATTGGAATAAAACAAATTATCTGTCATGGAAAAAAAAAGAGGCAAGCAAAAGCTTTTACAGTGGAGGGGAGGAAGGGGAAGAGAGGGTGAATAAGTGAACTTTATTCTAATAATATTTGGCTCAAAGAGGAAGTATCATACATACTCAATATGGGTATAGAAATCTGTCTTACCCTGCAGGAAAATAGGAGGGAAATGGAATGTGAAAAGGGGAGAGGATAATAAAAGAGAGGGGAGGGAGTAGTCAGTATCTACACATTTTGAGGAGTGACAAGGTGAAAGGAGAGAGAGAGAGAATAAATGGAGGGAAATAATTAGTAATAGTAATTGTAAAGCATATTTCTTTGATAAGTTCTCATTTCTCAAGCATGGAGGGAACTGAGTCAAATTTATAAAAAAAAATAAGAAGGATGCCCCAATTGATGAATGATCAAAATATATGATCTGTGCCCAAAGGGCTATAAATTCATGCATATCTTTTGACCTAAAATACCACTACTAGGCATGAATACCAAAGGAATTTTTAAAACACTTATGGAAGATGAAGACACAAAGTCAGAAGACAACAATGTGAAAACAACAATAAGCAAAGCCTCAAAGAAAAGCATGTAAATTAGATGTAATTCCTAAATTCCTAGAATTTCTAAAAGGGCTATAGAAAGAGATTAGTGACAGAGGGGAAAATAAATTAGAATGATACAAGAAAATTGTGAAAAGAAAATTAATAGCAAAAGAAGCACAAGATATAATGAAGAGAATAACATTTTAAAAATAAAATTGGCCAAATAGAAAAATAGAAACAAAAAATTGTTAAAGAAAATAATTCCCTAAAATATTAAAAGTAGGCAAGTGGAAGCTAATGACTCCACAACAGATCAAGATACAATGAAATAAAATCCAAAAAAAGAAAAAAATTACATTGGAAAATACATATGATCCCAAAGATCCTAGCTTCTTTTGTAAGAACTCATTGCTTGTCAAAAGTTGCTAGGAAAATTGGAAAACTATATAGTAAAACTAGGTATAAATCATCATCTTATACCATATACTGAGATAACAAAAATGAGTACATGATTTTTCTCCAAGTCAGCTGAAAAATATGGTATGAAATGGGATGATTGTATAAATATTTTTAC
Organism: Myrmecobius fasciatus; assembly: GCA_023553655.1. Classification (NCBI taxonomy): domain Eukaryota; kingdom Metazoa; phylum Chordata; class Mammalia; order Dasyuromorphia; family Myrmecobiidae; genus Myrmecobius; species Myrmecobius fasciatus. The sequence continues at coordinate 4,015 of JAJPUD010006155.1, forward strand.
ATATATTGGATTTAACATATATTTTAACATGTATAACACATATTGAATTGCTTGCCCTCTATGATAGGGGTTGGGGGAAAGGCAGGGAAAATTTGGAACACAAGGCTATGCGAGGATCAATGTTTACAAATTATCCATCCATATGTTTTGAAAATTAAAAGCTTTAATAAAAAGAATGAAGTTTGCAAAGTAGAGGTAGAGGAGAAGAAATAATATATTCTGATTAGACAGGGATTTCAGAGCACATGAACATGGAAAGAAAGCATTGATGGATGATGACAAAATCAAGAGATCTCTTTGACTAACTGAATCAAGCTAAACAGCTCATGTGAAATGCAAAGGAGATTTGAAGGTTACAAATGATGACAAGGCACTACACAAGGATATTAGCTATGTAAGTAAATACAAGGATATTGTAGAGATTAAAAATTATAAGATCTGACAGTTCATATCACAATACAGTTTATTACATAATGAAATTTAATTATATTTACTTCTGATCATCCTTTCTAAGTTATTCTGACCTACTAAAAATTCACTAGTCAATGTATTTGTCTTAGCTATGAGGCAATTTGTAAAACAAGCTATGAATACACTGATTGGATGGTATGTTTCCAGCATAACTACTGAGCAACGGTTAAGGTTAGGTGAAAACTGTCCTTAGTAATAGGGATGTTGGATAAAGGGAGTGTGGTTGTTGTGTTCAAGCCAAACATAGAACTGATTATGTCAGAGAGAATGGGATGAGACCTATCTTTCCACCCACTTATGGACAAGTATTCCTCTCATATATACCAAGAACCCCTGGTCCCCATTTTGGAGACAACTGATATAAACCCTGGTACCATTATGAGACTTAGGAAATTTAAAAGAAGAAAATGAATAAATTTTAGATCTTAAAGTACTGGTGAACATGTAGAAGCAAACATCTTTCACAAACTGTTGGAAATATCAGTCTAGAACTCAAGAAGTAGTCAGGGTTGGGTCTGTAGAGTTGGAAGTCATCTACATAAAGGCAATAGGTAAAGACAATGGGAGTGGTTGGGACCACTTTGGGAACAAGTGTAAAAGAAAAGAAAAAGGTTTTGTATAGAATTTTTAAAGTGATGCAACTTCTTTGTCTCAGTTGTTCATGTCTGTCTCATTCTTGATTTCTTTAAAATACTGAAACCCCAACTCAAATAACAACCCTTTATAAGCCTACTCTAATGGCCTTTGTCAGTAATGCTCCTTTTATTCTTTCCAGAACTTACAAAGTATTTTATCTTATTCTTCCCTAATGTATTTACTATATAATATTTGAGTTTATACTTGTTTGTGTTTGTGTCGTATCTCCCTACTAGACTGTGAGCTTTAATAATTGTTTCTGTAGAGTGTTCTGCAAACAGTAAATATTTGATAACTAAAGGACAAAAAACATAGATTTATAACTAGAAGGGACCTTAGAGATCATTGAGCTCTTTCTTCTGATAAGAAGAAAAGTGAGTACTAGAAAAGTTAAGTTATTTAAATAAGTTCATGAAGAGCAAAGATTTGGACCCAGGATTTTGGAATACAGGCCTATTACTCCTTGTTGAAAGAATACACAAATTACTTCAGAGGCTCTTAGGAACAAGTTAGTAATAGAATAGAAATGTTAAATTGACATAATTTAGTTGATAGAAAATAAAATTAATAACTATGACCCTTTCTGTTATAGTTGTGAATATGCCAAGACAAAAAAGAGCTAAATGTATAAAAAAGCTACATACTAGAGTTTATATTGTGAACATTAAAATTTTATATGTATGTGCCACAGTACAATGTTTCATCCTTTACACTGTGTAGGCTGTGGGTGTCAGCATCAGAGATGAACTCCTGTTGTATTTTTTTAAACCCAGATAATTCACATAGACAGCAAACAAGTAAACCTAATTTCCTGTACACTAGAAGATGAGGGTGGTATAATATAATTCATTTTCATTTCTAAACTGAAAAGCCAGGATATTTGATTTGGGAGCATAAATAGATTTTTTTTTAAAAAAGTACGAGCATATTTTAGTAAAAAGAGGTGAAACTATCCTTCTAATTCACATTCATTCTTCTAAGAATAATGAGAATAATCAATAAGCTGTGAGACTAGAAAAATTCTAGTATTCCTGCATTTGTCCAAGTGTCTCCTCCCCCACACTATTTGAGGTATCTTAAACAGTCATAAGTTATTTAGCAGTATTTATTGGTTTGATGTTACTCTTGAAACAGTTCCTGTCTTCTAGCAAACATTTAGATTTTATTTATCTTTTCATTAAATCACTAATTCATTCACTCATTCAGATGGCCCTTAAGTGCCTGCCTTGTGCGAACTTAACCACCTCCATTCCTCCACTGTATTTTTTGCCAAGTATTCATTTTATTAATCACTGTGGATAGAGGGAGGAGGGATAGCTCAGGGTTTTAAAATAAAAAAATCACAAGGTGAATTTCATTGTTCTGTAATTATATTTGTAAACATTATGTGGTGTATCAAGTTTATGCCTTTTAATTATAAAATTGTCTCTGTTCAAAGTTGTTTTAGTATATATCTTTCATACTCCATTCATAATTCTCTTGAGTGTGTCTTTCAGACAATAATCACATTTTCACCAGATCATTGACTTCCCATTCAACTATTGTTACTGTTATTTCTAAACTTCATGTTCATTTTTTTTTCTAATAGAAGGTGAGCTCTTGGTTTAATTTAACCCAGCTCAGGAAGCTACAGCAAAAATAGATCCATTTATTAGTTGTTAGGACATTGGGAGTATTTGATAAGGTAATGTTAATTCATAAAAGCAGGAACTTTTTCTTTGTAAAATAAACAACCTCTATTTCTCAGAGCAGGGCATTTGGAATATTTTTTTCCGCTGAAAGGTACAGGATAAGAGGACGTTAGAAAGTCTATTTTTTTCAATATTTATCTCAGAAGAATAATTGTCAGATATTCTCACAAGGAAAAGAAAAAACAACAGAAACAATGAGCAAATTGAAAATCACTGATATGAAAAAAATATATTGTTAATAAGAGAAGCAAAAAATATGAAAAGAAAAATAGATTCTAATATCAACAGAATCATTAGGATATCCTTAATATCATTGATAATAATGAAAAAAATAAAGGATTCAATGAAGTATAATAGTAGATATTTCAAGAAGTTAAAATAAGAAATTAAATGTCAGAAACATCATGAGGAAAGATGATGATGAAATCCAACAATTTGGAAACCAGCAGTGAAGGCCAGTGAAAGCAAAACAAAACAAAACAAAAATCAGAAACAGAATAATTAGGCAATTTGAGGACAATCTCAGAAAATAATTCAGCTGTAAATAGAATAGGAAGTAATGCAGGTGAGGGTGTTGGATTTGGAGGATGGAACAAGAAAAGAGAAAACTCAGACTTATTGCACTTTGGGGAAATAACAAAGTAGAAAATAATCTGACTACCATAATTCAGGAAATTATGTAAGAAAACTTTCAAGAACTAAAAAACAATGAGATATTGCAAATAGAAAACAGCACAAATAACTGAGAAATACTAAGATAACACATGAAGAATAAAAACAATCATTAGAAATTTAAAACAAAAGGCAAACAAAACAAAACAATATACTCCTTGGCCTTGGTAAAACTTATAACAAAAAAATTTCTAAAGAGTTAAATAATGCTGCTGGTATTTTCGAACTACAATTAATTATCTCAATGGAATAACCACAGGGTGACAAAATAAAGTTCTGTTGTATTATATTGGTTAATTATTAGGTAAGGAGCAGCAGTCACAGAAATTCCTAGAGTTAAGAAGGCTAGAGTGTAAATTCTATTTCATTCAGTTAGTGAGCATTTATTAAGCACCTACTATTTGCCAGGAACTCTGTTAGGCACTGGGAGTACAAAGAAAATCAAAGAACAATGCCTTGTCTCAAGAGCTCCAGTCAAATGGAGGGAAAAATGAAAATACAAATAGCATAAATTGGAGATGATGGACAGAGGGAAGTCAGTAGTATTGAGAGAGATCAGTGGTATTTGAATGAAAGTAAGGAATCTAAAAGGCAGAGATAAGAAAGAATGGAACTAATGAGATCATGAATTAAAGAGAAGAGAAATGAGTTCAGGACAGGATCTTGGAGGACACATAGAGTTACTGGATTTTTTCAGAATGAATATCTAGCAAAGGAGACTGAGAATGATCAGTCGGACCATTGGTAGGAAAAGTAGGAGGGAATAGTGTTAGGAAAACTTAAAGAGATAAGAACTTCTAGGAGAAGAGGTCTTGAGGATGAAGATTAACAAAAAGCTATTAGATTAGGCAACTGACAAATTATTAGCAAATTTAGAGATAACAGTTTTGGTTGAATAAGATTAAAAGCCAAACTATAAAGAGTTGAGTAGTAAGTAAGAGAAGAGGAAAGGGAGATATCTATTGTAGATGGCCTTCTCAAAGAATTTACCACAAAAAGAAAGAGAGATGTTGGATATTAATTAGCAGGAATAGATGGTTCAGGAGTAGAAGGAAGCAGACAATAAACAGGGAGATATTGAAGATTAGTGAGTGAATAAGGACGAAGACAATCTTTTGGAGAAGATGGAATAAAATAGGATGACGTGCATGTAGAGGGATTTGTCTCAGCAAGGTGAAGGAGGCAATCTCTTTATAGAAGTCCAAAGAAGAGCTAATTTTTTTTTACCAGCCAGAGGGTACCACTAGACTTTATTGAATAGTAGAATGGTATTTTCAGACCCTTGCTCTAAGAATATTACTTTAGCCACCTTGTGTATGTTGGACTGGAGAGGGAACAGGTTATTGCAATAGTTTAGGTGAGTTGTAATGAGGATCAAATGTGAATGGAGGAAAAGATGCAGAAATGAAGCATGTGACAGTGAAATCACAAAGACTTGGAAAGTGGTAGTATATGTGGGGTGAAGAAGAATGAGGTTTTGAGAATGACTTTAAGGTTTCAGTTCCAGGTAATTCAAAGGATGTTAGAGACTTCAGTAGAATCTGAAAGTACTAAGATCATTCACCTTTGATTATTTCCATTCCCTTACTTTTTCTATCCAGTTATTTATACAATAGAGTTGAATTCAACTCCACAAAATGGAAAAAAAAGGTTTTTTCACCTTTTACTTGCATCATTGAAATTTCCTTCTGTACTAGTAATATTCCGAATCTCAAGGAGTAGAAATAATCACTTGTGGGACGCTCAGTCATATAAGAATGCAAGGAAGTGGAATTCAATGCCATTACTGAATCTTAGTCTTACTCTGGTTCTGAGAAATGAAAACTGACATAAATGTGCAAAACAGGAAATTGACTCTGTCCTGAAGTATTAAACAACTTGAAGTGGCCCAAGGTGTTTAGATTTGGTGACATTTTGTGCTTAAGTAGGCAAGGAAACTGAAGTGTTATACAAATGCACCAGTACGGGATGAGGAGGCCCCAGATACCTCTGTATAAACTAAACATGGGTACTAGAATGTTAGTGTGATTGAAGAGGAGAAGGAGAGAGATTTTGTGTCAGTAAAAGTCAATATAAACACAGGTCTTCCACTTGTGTCAAGTGTTACACTTTGAAACTTCTAATTATTTCTGCTTCCCTGCCCCTCCTCCTTCCTCTACAGGAAGGGACCTAATGCAAATAGCCTTTATCACCTGCTTATTTATCTTCCTGACTCTGGTCTCACCTTTCTACATCCATTCTGCACATAGTTAATAGAATACTTTTTTTTTTGCATCTGATGTCACTCTCCTGCTCAAAAATATTCAATGGCTCCCTAGTTATTTTAGAATCAAATTGCTTCATTATCCATCTTTATATCCTTATTTCATAGCAAATTATTTCCAGAAATTCTTTTTTTTTCTGATAGGAATTTCTCTAAAAAAGAGTAATGCATGAAATTAAACACTCTGAACACAATTCAAAAGTACTTTATAGGTCTAAGAGGTTTAGAGGGTTGACATTAGATCTAGAAGTGAATTCCATACATTTTCTCATTATTAAGTAACATGTTGAGAATGAATGTGCCTCATAATTTTTGGTGACTAGCTTAAAAAGCTAAAATCTAAGTAGACTAGTTATGTGTCAAGGGAAAGAAAACCATTTTTTGCCTTATATTAGTTAATTTTGTGAAGATTCTAGTCACTGAGCCCAAGTCTCCCTTTTACCTGTAAACAGTCAAAGCAACAATTCCTACAAGATTTCCAGGCTGGTAAAAGAGATAAAAACTTATTTTATTTTCTAAAAACTCAATCTCCTTTTACTTATTAACTTTTGTCAGTTCAAATCAGTGTTCAGAGAAGGTAATGGGTTTTTTCATCTTTGTTCAATCATTCATTCATATCTGACTTTATGTAACCCCATGGTCAATGTTCATAGGGTTTTCTTGGCAAAAAGACCAGAGTAGTTTGCCATTTCCTTTTGCAGTATATTCCCCAGATACTGATTTTCACTATTAAAGTCAGGTTTAATAGTGCCTGAAATTCCATCATTACAATTTCTTTCTTAACAGGAGGTATTGCCATCTTAAAAGTACAATTCACCCCAGGTCATGCAAATCACTTCTATGGTTTTCAGGACTGCATATTCATTTAAAAATGTATCTATAAAGGCGCAGCTAGGTGGTGCAGTGGATAGAGCACCAACCCTGAAGTCAGGAGGATCTGAGTTCAAATCTGGCTTCAGACACTTAGAACTTCTTAGCTGTGTGACCCTGGGCAAGTCACAGCCCCAGTTGCCTCAGGGAAAATAACGTAGCCATAAGATGTAGCTAAAAGATTGGTGGAACACTATTTTCTTGAAGAAAATCTGCTTTAGATCCAAAGACTTAATCAAGTGGGCTTATTTCCATTTCCTAGAAAATAAAAACCTGCAACCTAGTGAGGACCTCTTGCCTTGCCTCTGAACCCTCAGAGGACGGATGGGATGTGGAGTTTTCATCTAAGAAAGGTAAAAAAGTCTTTGAGAGTCTTCAACCAAAGAGAAGATATGAGTAATTATAAGATTTAGAGCTCAATATCATTAAGTGAGTCCAAACTCCTTATTTTACAGAAGGGAAATGAGAACTGACTTCAAATAACTTTCATGTGGAAGAAAAAAATAGACTTTTCTACTCCGGCAGAAGTTGCTGAAAACCTGATTTTAGTTTTATACATAGAGGAAAACCCTAACTATTAGAGCTGTCTAAAAGATGATTGGTCCCTCTTTACTCTGAGGTATTTAAATGAAGTCTGATTGAACAATTGTCAATGATAGATCAAAAAATTCATGGTCAGGTATGGATAGTTTCTGAGATTCCTTTTGTTTCTATTTCTGTCAATTTTAAAGATATTGATTTCTTTGTCATAGAAATTAATATGATATATGGTCTGATATGATATGATATGAAACTATATGATATGATATAATGCAATACAACATAACATTACATAATACTATAACATAATGTGATATCATACAATATAATACAACACAACAATATAATAAATATATAATGTAATATGATGTATCAAATTATATATCATGCAATATCACAATATACTGTACTATAACATGGGAGTATATAATAAATATTTTATGTAATATAGTAAATAATATAATAAATATATTTTATAAATTTTACAAAATCTGAGAGATGAAAGGGACTTCAGAATCTTTCTAGTCTAAGCTACATCGCTCTAAAAGTCCTTTTTTTACAATACTATGTAACAGTCAACCAGTTTTTATTTAAGACCTCCAGTGAAAGTACCTATTATTCCTAGAGACATTTCATTTCCTTTTTATACAGATGTGGTAGATGAGATTGGGGCCTTGGCCTGTGATTTCATTGGTATAGGGAATTTCCAGTTTAGGAAACTCTCCTTGCTAATGTCAATTAACACCTCAAATCTTCAGAGATTTAAAATTTCAATTAGAACATTGAGACTGAATAACTTGCTCAAGATCACATGATACTCCAGGCAGAGGTAGGACTAGAAGCCAGGTCTTCCTCACTTGAAGCCAGCTTTCTATCTATTAAGCTGCACTGCTTCTACACAATTTTAATTGTTAGAAAATTTTCTGACAGTAACCCTGAATATGACTATTTTCACTATCTAAACATTGCTGCCAATTCTGTACTAAGGCCAAGAAGAATAAGTCCAGTCCCTCTCTCAAATGACATCTTTTCAAATATCTGCAGCTTATAATTTTGTCCTCCCCTGCATCTGCTCTTCACCAGCTTCCAGTTCCTTATTATTTGGCATGGTTTCTAGATCTCTTAACTAGAGTTCCCATCTCCCAAAAGTACACAAGCTTTTCAGCATTCTGTGTAAAATTCCTTCCTCAGAATTTAGCATAGTATTTCAGATATGTCCTGACATATTGAGGAGCTTGTATTCGGCTGTATATAAATAAGTAAATATGAAGAAATACAATGCAATTTCAGTGGCAAAAATACAAACCATGAAAAGTCTTTTGTGGGAAGTAATGCTTGCATCTTAAAGTGTACTAAGGGTTATTAGAAGTAGACATGAAGAAAGAGAATACTTTGGGATGAAAAAGCTTATAAAAATCAGAGGTTAGAGATGGAATGTTGTATACAGGGAAGTCAGTGTAAGCCAGTTTGGTCAGAAGGTAAGATATATTAAGTGGGTTAATGTGCAGTAAGCCTGGAACCAGATTATGAAATGCTTTTAGTTTTAAAAATGGAAGTTTCTATTTTAATTTAGAGGCAAGTAAGAACCACTGGAACTTAGTAAACAAGACAAGTGACAGGGTCAGAACTCTTTTTTAGCTTGGCAGTTGTTTGAAATTGGCCTGCATGGATGAAGTAATGTTTAAGAAAATAAGCATTGGCAAAAAGTGAAATAGCTGTATAACAGATAATAGGGTATTATGTTTATAATATCCAAGAGAGTTGAGAAAAAATAATTAAGGTAATATATTTATTGATTTTATTGAGGGAGCAAGGCACAAAATACTTTGAAAATTATGTGATTTTTTATATTTTATCAAGAGAAATGGGCAAAAGTTTCTATAAAGGGAAATAATATTTATAAGAACAAAATGTATCAGAATAAGTTATTCCAAGACACATATGCACACTATAAAAATTATCTCAAGTATATGGCTAGGATTAGCCAATCTAGTAAAAAATTCTTAATGCTTCCCAAAATCATTTGTAGGTTTTCTTGTTGAAATAATAAAATGGCAACATTTGTTCTTATTCAATGGTATAAATAAATAAATGCTTTAGTAGACCTTCTTCAGGCCTCATTTTCCGAACTACCACTTATAATATTAAACCATATCTCCAAAGACTGACTAATTAAGTTCTACTCCAAAGGATTAGAGATTTCTGATGCTCACAATCCCCCATCCAATGTGTTATCATTATCATTGAATTAGTCATCATCTCTCTAATATGATTTACTAAGGCAATGTATAGTAAGAGCACTTGGTATACAAATATTATTCTTAAGTTCTGAGATACCCTCTCTAAGAAAAACATACAGAATTCAGCAGAAAGTAGGCTCATGCTTATAGGACACAAATGGAAAAGAAGAGAAACTCAATTCCTAGTTTGATCAAAGTTCCTTTATTTCTTTGTTCTCATAAAATCCTCTTGAGAGATTAATGGTTCCATGGTGGTTCCAGAAGCTTATCACTAAGCAGCATCCTGATGCTTCACTTCTCTCCCAGTATCTGCTTTGTTCCCTCTCAGTTCCCAGATAGATGTACTGTTTATTACTGTTTTAGTCTCAAATGGCATGGCTGTTATAGTAGGAGCATGTGACATACTCTCTGGTACATTTGAAAAGGGATTTGCCTTCTCAAAACACTGCCAAAGATTGACTACTGAAACAGTTGCTAAAAAAAAATCTTGCTGGAATCTTCATCTCTGATATCACCCAGAAGTGCAATTTATTCTTTCATCCAATTCCAACATATTTAGCTATCTGATTTCATCTTTGGTCTGTAGTACTTCATTCCTTCTAAGAGTGATTAACTAGGCTATTCACACCTTGTTTATCCCCTTGATTGATTGATTCAATAGAAGTGTCTAGAAATTGTTCATATTCATTTTATTCCTTTGATTGATTATTGAAGAATCTTGTAACTCACTCAAAAACACAGTTTCAAAGACAAAATTTCACCTAATAAAATATCATGGTAGTGAGGCATCTATTTATTGACATTAATTGGAACTGGAGTGCTTAGAGGTTGCTGGTAAATATTTAGCAAGGCTTCCACCCAAAAAGTTATTCATGAAGCACCTTTAAGTTTAATATGCATTATTAGCATTTTCTTCATCACTTTTTAAAGTCTAGATATTCAGCAACAAAAAAATCAAGCTCTAAATCATAGTGTTTACCAATTTCTGAGTATAACTACATGGAAAATAGAACACAGCTTTGGTTCATTTGAGAGCTTGTTCAATTGACTAAACACACTTATACAGTCCTGGACATACTCCTCTTACATATGATAGGAAAATTTTTTAAGAGGAATGATCAGAGAAAAATGACCACCTTGGTTAAGAGGGGATTTATACTGTCATATTTGTACAAATGTGTAGTAAATTGGTAATTATTCCAACAGCTGGTACTGAATTGAAGTAAAAATAAAAGTAAATTATTGAAAGACAATAGAGACTTTAGAATTGTGTCCAAAGACAAAATATATGATTGTGTGATTATCTCAAGAGGGAATAAAGATTAGAGCTCTAGAATTGTGACCAAAGACATGAATTTTTATTTTAAAATTTTACAATATTTACAAAATGGAAAAGAGATTACATTTGTTTTTCTTCATCTCACATGGCAGAACTTGGAGTGATGGGTGGAAGGTATCATTAGGCAAATTAGATTATTCAGTTTCAGGCAGTAGTAGGTGGACTCATTACTAATGCTTTCAATAAAAAAAAACTATCTAGATGACAATTTATTTGGTATTATTGTTGAGATGACTCTTGGGAATTAAGTTGTGGATTAGAGTAGATGGTTTGTTAAGAATTCTCCAATTCTGAGGTTCTGTGAATATTATAAAACATTAGTAAAGGTACCATTATTCATTGGGAAAATGGGAGAGAAATATTATGAAAAATTATCTAACCTCATACTTTGGATTAATAATCTAAGTTATTTCTATGTTATTTCTATTTGTCTATGTGTGTCTTTTTCCCTCATAAATACAAGTTGGAACAATTTATTTTTTCTCTGTATGTTTTCTCTGTATGACTATGCTGTTCAAATGTTTTTAGGATTTAATAGAGATGTTCCCATGAAAAGAATTTTTTTGATTAAGATAATTTCTTCCTTCTCTCATTTTTTTTCTTTTTGTTTTGTTTTGTTTTGTTATTGAGATTGGATCTCCATTTATTATTTACATTGGAATTGCAGTAGAAACTCCTGGGTCCTCAATATCAGTCAGAATAGAAGTTTTAACTTACTCTTTTTCTATTGTGGTCTGGTTTGTCTCTTCCTTAGGCCTCTTAGTGGCTTTTTGCTTCTAGGGTCTCATCAAATAAGTAAATAACACTAAGCATCTTTGATTTATCAATAAGTTTTACTCCTATTGTAGGGTAGAACTTCCAGATTCAAGGGATACACTAGCCTGAGATTCCCAGTAACAGAAACAACAGGCAAGTCACGCTGTTCCTGATTCTCCCCTCATGTTTGATAATTCTTCATGTTTTTCATTTGTGCAAATATACTTTCAGATCTGGAAACTTGAACCCATTTAACAATGCTAGATGATCTTCTACATTCTCAATCATTTTGGGCTCTTAAACAATTTTCCCAATTGAAGATCATGCTCCTTAATGGGAGTAGAATTTTATGGGATTTTTAGGTGGAACTAAATAGTAAATTGACTACATTTCATAAGAAGATAGGATAAAATATGGGGAATCAAAATGGATAAGTTGAAGTAGACTAAAAAATTCTTAAGTTCTAACTTTTCTTTGTAACTCACTAATATTTTACCATTTTCCTCAGTCAGTCAATAAACATTTAATAAGTATTTACCATGTACCAATCTCTGTCACAGAGGATTCAAAGAAAGGCACAAGCATGTACCCTGCCCTCAAGCAGCTCACTGTTTAAAAGGGAAGATAACAGGTAAAAAACCAGTATTTTTCTCTCTCCCTTTCTGTCTTCTCAACCAGTATTTTTCTCTCTCCCTTTCTGTCTTCTCTCTTCTCTCCTCTCTTCCCCTGCCCTCTCTCTCTCTCTCTCTCTCTCTCTCTCTCTCTCTCTATATATATATATATATATATATATATATATATATATTCATGTATTCTTTTTTTGTGTATACCTCCAGTATATCTGCAATACATTTATAGTTCTTATTATATGAGAGATAGTCCCTTCCCTTTCTTCTTGCTTTAAACATAGCTAAAAATCCTATAAATTTGTGTGAGGGTGTCCTGAAATATAAATTTTTGGGAAAAGATGTTATTGCAGCTTTGATTCTGTCTGCATTGAGAGTGAGGAAATCCTGGGGATTTATGTACTCAGTGGTTTGATGCAGGCTAGAAAGTACTCTTCTTCTGTATATAAAGTAGGCAGTTGGGAATTCAAAGGCTTTACTAGGGAATAGCAACTTGAAGGACATAATAGAAAACCCTCTCCAAATATTAGATTAAATTGGCAGATGGGTAGCACGGGCATTTACTTCATAGAAATCTTTTCTTTATAATCTGCTATGTGTGAGGGTAAAAGGGGGAAAAGAGAGGCAGAAGGAGAAAGATCTCATTAAATGACAAAAAAGCCGATTTCCAAATATGGTTTAACTACTTTTTTTTCAAGTTCTTTCCCTTCAACATAATATAAAACAAAACAAAACAATCTTTGTGATATAGTGTCTGGTTCTTGAGAAAGGAGGTGGAGTTATAAACAAGTCAACCACCTATTGATGTGACCACAGAACGTTAAACAAAAGCATTTAATACATCTTTGGAGGACTTTGTTTTTAATCATATGAAAGAACATTCTTTTCACTTTTCTGTTTTAATCTGACTTTATTATTACTTTTTCTTTTGTCTCCAAGGAAATAGAAAGAGTGAAAAAAAATTCAAAGTTAGCCATTCATTATAAACTCAGTCAGACAAAAAAAGGTTTCCTTAGCAACAGAGATCTTGGGGGAAATCTTAGAATACCTCATCACCCCATCATGTTTTTGCCACTGTGTTTTTGTGGGTCATGCCATAAGTCTTGTGCCATGTATGCATAGGAAGTATATACAGCCCTGGTTTGTCAGGCAGAAATTGACTTTTGAAGAATTATTTAGAATGGATAGGCATTTCGAATGGATGGCAAAGAATTTTAGACAAACTTCAAGTGTCTGTGCTGCTTTGTGAATTATTCTGGTCAAGACCAAAAGGTTGATTCAGGAGTTTCCAGAAGGTCTGAAGCATTTAATAGTGTGAGTACAGTTTGGAACCTAGAAATCCTATCTCAGAAACCTAATTTCTCGTTGCAGTGACTCAAAGTCTTTATCACATGGCATAATTAGGGGAAACTAGTCCTTTTCAAGTAACTATCCTCATCCATTTGATCTTGTAATGGCTCCCAATATTTTACTCCCATCCTATTCTTCTCCAGTGAGACTTGAAAGGCCACATAAGCTTCTCTTCCCCACCCCAGAGTTCAACGGAAATAAAAATTAGCCATGAACCCCTCTTCAGCATTTAATGCACATGAATTTCTTACTTTGGTAGTTACACATATCAGCCTTAGCTTCCTCCAACCATAGTGTTCATGAACAATAGACTTTCATCAGTCCTATCATGTTTGCACAGGTGCAATTTTGACACATTTTGTAACAAACAGGTCCCCTGACTTCATAAAGTGAATCCAAGTTCTATCTTTTTGGTTGGCAAAGTTGGCAAGTGAAGTTGCCAATTTCTGTTTCCCCAAATGATAGGCCATCTAAAATTTTTTTTAAAAAAAAAACTCTGGGGGCAGCTAGGTGGAGCAGTGGATAGAGCACCAGCCCTGAAGTCAGGAGGACGTGAGTTCAAATCTGGACTCAGACACTTAACATTCCCTAGCTGTGTGACCCTGGACTAGTCACTTAATCTCAGTTGCCTCAGCAAAAAAAAAGAAAAAAAAGAAAGAAAAAAAAGAAACTCTGTTAAAAGTGATTTTACAAGTCAAATTAGATCATACACTGACCTCCACGATTCCATTTTAAAATATCATAGATGTTGTATTGTCACTGTGATACTTTTCCTAAGAATATTATTTTCTAGATCTCTCCATGTCACATGACTGTCTTTGGTAACCATTTCTGAGTGAAAGATACTTTTCAGGGAAGAGTTCCTACATAGTAAAAGGAATTTTTGAGGATAACTTCAACTATGATAGTTTTACTTGTAATTGCATTTGTTTCCTATATGTGTGTGCATATATATATATGCATATATATATGTGTGTGTGTGTATGTGTGTTTGTGTGTATATATCTTTACACATATACATTATATCATAGACCAATCACATTATAAATATATTTTAAAATGTCAGGGTTTCTGTTTAATTTTTGAGAGAAAAATAATTCTTTTAGACATTAGTTTACCTAAATCTAGCTAGTAAAAATTGATTATAGATAAATGTAAAACTTTCCAGTTATTAACAAAAATATTGGAAGCTTAAGGAAGAAGCCTAGCACCAATAGGGTTAAAAGATCTTGAGACTTTAGTGTTCTTTAAGCTCAGTAGCACACAGCTAGATTGCAAATTTGATAGAAGGTCAGGTCTGGAGTCAGAAAGACTCATCTGTTTGAGTTCAAATCTGACTTTAGACATGAGCAAGCCACTTGATGCTGTGTACCTTAATTTCCTTGTTTATAATATGATCTGGAGAAGGAAATACAGGATACTTCAATGTCTCTGCCAAGAAAACCTAATGGGATCATGAAGTCAGACCTGAATGAAACAACTGAAAATATGTGGGTGTGTACATATATGTATCCATGTATATATACATATATTAATGAACATAATTTTGAATAAAATTTCAGGATACACGTTGATGAAATTGAGCAATTTTAAAAGAGGGCAATCAGAATGATGATAGGATTAAAGACTATGGGAAAAATATGGGAGGGATACTGTCTCAGCTACCTGCAGAACTAATATTTGGGACTGTCTGACCTCAAAGGAAAGATCTACAAAAAACATTTGGAAGTTATAGGGAGGCAGACAGGAACTCTTGCTTTACATCTCTGTGTCTCTGTCTCTTTCACATTTTCATTTCCTCTTTTCCCTCTTCCTTTCCCCCTCCTATTTCTTCTTTGCTTACCTTTTTCTCTCCTTTATCTATCTATCTATCTATCTATCTATCTATCTATCTATCTATCTATTTTTTTTTAAATTTTATTTTTACTTTTGGCAAGGCAATTGGGGTCAAATGACTTGTCCAAGGTCACATAGCCAGGAATTGTTAAATATTTGAAGCTGGATTTTAACTCAGGTCTTCTTGACTCCAGGGACAGTGCTTTATATCTAAATAGATAATATACTGGACAAAGTGTTAGGCCTGGAATTAAGAAGTTATCAATTAAAACCTGGCCTCAGATATTTACTAGCGTTGTGACTTTGGGCAAGTCATTTAAGCTCTCTTTGCCTCAGTTTTCTCATCTCTGAAATGTGGTTAATTCCAGTATCTACCTTACCAGATTGTTGTGAGCATCAAATGATATAATAATTATAAAACACTTAGAACAGTGCCTAATACAAAAAGTATTATGCAAATGTTAGCTATTTATTAGTATTATTATCTATCATCTATCTGTGATGTACACAAAGAATTTAATAGATTAAAATTGCACCAAGACTTTTGGGATGCTATATGTGTGTGCATGTGTTTATGTGTATATATATATATATATATATATATATATACACATATATATATATATATACATATACACACCTGTGTGTTTGTGTATGTGTGTGAAAAGATTCAGTGACTTGAAAACTCAAGGCAGATTGAAAAAGGCTGGAGCTCTTCTGCTTTGTGCAACTACCTTACCCTTTATACAGGGCAAGGAATTTATCTCCACTAATAAGGAAGGACTCCTATACCAATAGGCTTTGGGAATGGGGTGACACAAACACATGTGCATAGTTTTCATTGTACACAAGTATATAGGAATGTGTATTTTTATGGAAAACAACCATCAGCAAATATTATCTAATGGAATGATGTCATTATGTACTATTACCTTGAAGATGACTACTATGACTACCACTGCTACTGCTGCTACTGCTGTCATTGCCTCACAGCTTCCCAGAGTAGAAATAAAGATCCATCTCTTTAATCAGCATTCAACCAGTTTGGTTTTATCACAGGGAGACAGAGCTCAACAATCTGAAGAGAGTTAAAAATGAGTATTTTTTCTGAGAGTATGAAGAGTTCATAAAAAATATGAGCAAGTTGTGCTATGTAACTAGTAAGGAACATTGGATAAATGGAGTAAAATAGGTCACTCAACTAAAAAAAAATTTATTAAACCTACTCCTTGCTTAAGATACAAAAAGAGGCAAAACACAATCCTGGACTTACCTTTAAGGGACTTAGAATCTAATGGAGGAGACAAAATATAAACAAATACCCTATAGAATAAGCTACATATTGGATAAATGGGGAATAATTAATAGAAAGCAACAGGGAACCACTGGAGAGGGCTGAATGGGGGCATGTGAGTGGATGGGTGTGGCTGACATATTGCACCTGCTCTTTAGGAAAATCACTTTCATGGCTAAATTGTGGATTAATTGAAGCAGGCAGAGACTCAAGACAAGTTGACTCACTAGCAGGCTATTACAATAGTAATCAAAAAATATATCATTGTAAAGGAGAAGCACTGGTTATAAGGTAAAGGTGAGGTTGGTAACTAGAATATTCTACTTGTATTTTCATATCAGTAATAAATAAACAAATGAACAAACAAATAAGGAAGAAAGGTCTTCAGTTCATTGAGTGGCTTGTCTCTAGTGGTAAACTGAGAGGAGAATATGAACGAGAGTCATACAAGATAGATAGGCATATCTAGGAAGAAATTCTCAAATAAATAAAATTACAGATCCACTTAAACCTATGAGTATCAGCATCACATAGTTTATAAGTGGCAGAGCCGGGATTCAAATACAAGTTTTCTGACTCTGAGTTCAATATGTTTTCCACTGTAAGATGAGTTGTCTAAAGATACTTAATTTCTTTTCCCTGAACTTTTTCAAGCGGAGATCAGTCATGAAGGATGCTACAGAAATGAATCCTCCATGGGATAGGGTTTAGAATAGGGTTTGCAATTCTAGTGTTCTGTGAAGTATATAGAAATTAGAACAAGCTAGAAGTATACTAACTAGTATGAAAACAAAGCATACCAAATGACAGTAGAATCCTGAGCATCTCATAAAACTACGCTATGATTCAATATTTAAAGGGAGGTAGAAAACATGAATTAAATAGGAGGATGAATTGTTTATGGAACTCATTTAGGAAATTGTTTCCCTTTAGGAAACTGATGCCAAGTTTCCTGCGGAAACCAATTAAGACAAATGTTGTCAAGGCCATGCTATATATTTTTTGAATGCTACAACATCATATTCTCAGAGGACCTAAACATGTACAGTAGTTGATTCAAAGGTGAATGGAAAGTTTCATGTTAGCCACAAATAGGCTGTAATGTATGACCAAGAATGAAGTCTACAAGGAATATTTGTAAAGTAAGGATAGATATGATTGGAAAAGAAGGTGGCTTAGTTATATAAGGAAAGTTAGGAATGGCAGGTAAAGGGCCCAAATTTCATATTGGTACCCATGAAATATATATCAATATCTATACCTTTATATATATATATATGTATATATATATATATATATATAGTAAGTAAATAGATAAATGAAGACTCAATAAACAAAACAAATGAATAACAGAAGAAAGTCTGCAGTATATCTGCTTTGTTGTTTTTTAAACTATTTTAGTTAAAAGAAATTTAATTTCTCCCCCTTCCACTCTCTACTACTTTGCAAGCTTTACAGAAAGATTATTATGCATTTTTTGAACTGACCTTTTTTTAAACCACTTAGCTCCATAATTAACCCATCTTGGCTATCTCCTCTATGATAGCATTCACTTATTACCCCTGTTTTGTCCTTTCAATACCAAGAATTGAATCACCAGATATTGCCTATTGTTTACTCTTATTCTGATTCTGGAGTTTTACCTCTCCACAAACTACTGTATTCAACCCAAACCACTTTATGGTCTACACAAAGATGTTATAGCAAATTCACCCCTAACACAGAAAGGCTTTAGGTAGTGCTAGGGGACCTACAAAGCTTGCCATATGGAGGAGATGGAGGTGGGAAAGGAGATTGTTCAGCATATTGAATTTTTAAGAACGAGGTCTTTGAAATATGACTAAGCAGCATAGTCCATTTTCAGCATCACTTCCATAGCTCATACCTAGGCACAAAGTCCAAATACCTTAAACTGGTTTTCAGAAACTATCTGTGGTCTATTCTCTGATTTACCTCCCTACTTATCTTAAGGTACTCCCTTTTCATAAACTGGATCATATTGCCAAATGCTGAATTATTTAGTGTCCTTGAATTCACCCTGATATTTTTAACCACCACAAAACTCACTTATTCCATATTCTCAGGGATTTGGTGTTGTTCTGCCCCAATATCCACTAGTTGAAATCTTTTACCTCAGCCATCACTATGTTCATGGAGACTTCCCTAAATACTTTCCATTCTCACTGAAAGATATCTCTCCCTCCTCAGAAAAATAGGGATAGCAATTGTAACTATGATTTCCTTGGCATAGAAACTCCCAGATGAGAAAATTCCATATACCAATGCAGATTGGCACCTATTCTGTAAAATATAGTCTTAGAAATTTGCTGAGAGCACTGAAATTTTATATGATTTACTCAGAAGTCAAATAGCCAGTGGCATAGATAGGACTCAAACAAGGTCTTCCTGTTTTCAAGGTCAGCTCTATGTTTACTACCCAATATCCCCTAAATATACTGTAGCACTTGATTATCCTTTTATGATTTAACATCTTCCATTTAATATCATGCCTTTTTGTATCTGTATATCTGCACAATGTTTTGAATCCATTGACAAAGCTATTATTTTTGGATTGATGATGTTCCTTTTTTAAAATATGACATTACTTTGACATCTTAGCTGCTTGATAACGATGCATTTCTTATGTTAGTATGAATATTTATAACTGTTCATATTACAATGATGATCATTGATAATTCATAGCAAGTTCATACCTTTGAACTGTATTCTTGGGTTTGTCCTTGGGAAGGGGCCATGGAGAAAGACAAAGTAAGAAGTACGAGATCAGAAAGAGAGAAACTGGCCAGAAATACAGATAGTATTTCCTGGAAAGAAGTTATGAGTTTCTAGCAGTCTATCAATAACATGTGCCAGACACTGTACTAAGCACTAGGGATCCAAAGAAGAGATTCTGAAACTAATTTTCTAGAATCAACAAGAGTTTCTGGGCCACACCAGTCCTAGGAATTTCTTGGATTACACCAAAGTTCTAGATCAACCAGAAGATTTTTTCCAAATGGTAGTTTTAGCTCAAGTAGATCTGAGCTAAATTGTGGGTAAATCTGGATCTTGCTCTTATAATTAATATAAACAGTTTACATTTACAGAAATGGGTTGACTTTTTAGAAACATAAGAATGAAGACTTAATAGATGCACAAATAAATATAAGCATCAGGGGATAGTAATTACATTTACATGAAGGTGACAAGATTTTTGAGTCTCTTCTCTATATTCCATTGAAGTTCACTGCTCTATCAGTAACTCAATTTAAGCAGCAATTTCTATATGAGGCTCTTACTAATTCCCCCAAATGTTAGTGACAACATAATTCTTGAATTTACCTCATATTTCCATAATTGTTTTCTATACTATTTTGTATCTATTTATTCCAGTATGCTAAATTCTTTGAAGTACTGTTCCCTTTTTGTCTTTGTATCCATACCAACTAACACATTTTTGACAGATAGTAGGTACTTAATATTCCTGACAACACAAAACAAAATTACAATAGTTCTTGCTCTTTAGGAACCTATAGTCTGTCTGGAAGGACATCATGAACATACATTAAATAAATATATGAAGAATAAATACAGAATAACAATTGTTATTCCCCAAAAAATCGTGATATAAGGAAAGAGATGTAATGATTTATGGGTGAATTGAATGTAAATGAGGGAGGGCTGTGCAAGTCACCAGCCTCACTCTTTCCTCTGAAGCCATCTAAGTTCACATATTGACTGGAGATGGCCTTGAATACAATGGAAGGTCTTTATGAGCTAAGGCTTTCTCAGCTCTCAGATTATCTGAAGCAATACCCATTCACTGATTAAGAAGTCACACAAGAGAAGTGTCCATTTTATCCTATGGGCATTTTTTTGAGTAGTGACATAGTTGGATTCATACTTAAAGAAAATCACTTTGGCATATGAAGATATAAATAAAAAGTTTAGGCAACAGATTGCATGTCCAGAGTAAGAAGGGGTAATTAGTCAAGGATAATGATAAGGTTATGAACTTGAAATGTTGAATGAATTTTTATATCATATTAAGAAATAGGGTGGGTTGATGATTGAAAGGATTTGGAAAAGATAAGGAACCCTGTTTTGGACATATTGCATTTGAGATGTCTCTGGAATCTCTAGCTTGGTATATCTAGCAGGTAGTTAGTGATGCAGAACCACAGCTCAAAAGAGAAATTCAAACTGGATATTATCATTAAATCAATGAAAGCTGATGACATCACAAGAATGGAGAGAGGAAAGAATAGGACCAGAAGCAAGAACAGGGGCTTGATGCTATGTCAAACACTAGTGATCACTGGAACCAAACCACTTTCAAAATGACTGATTCCTTAAAGCAAATTCAAGAATGTTCGGAAAGCTGATGGTGGATGTGAGTCAAAGGGACAGATAATAGCAAGACATCCACAGATATCATACTTGCAGGGAGGAAAGTAAGTAAAAATTTAATGATGATGTAAAGTTTTCTCTCTACTGTTAGGTAAGTTTTCTTAAAAGAATAATTTTTCTCAGGCAGGCCTATGAATGCACAAGCATAAATAGCACTTCTCTGGATATAGGTCTGATAGCCTTTGAAATTATAAACAAGCATTTGCTCTGAGAATCTGTGATATCTGGTGACAGTTCTGTTGGAGAAACAGCCCTGCTTTATTGCCATTTCCCCCCTTTAAAATAAAAGGATGAGGGATGTGGTAACAATCATCACTGACACAACAAAATAATTTCCTTTCTTTGTGGAAATAACAATAGCACTTCTAAAATGGATTATTTAAAAAAAACCCACAAAATAATGATTATTCTACATCCTTCCCTCCTTTAGTAATTCATTATATTAAGGAGGAGACCCTGTGTTCTTGAAGGTTATTTTATCAGAGCTCAAGGTCTGGCTAGCTCTACTAATCTGAAGAGGTTTTAGCAAAATTCTCAGGAACTAAAACAACATTCCAGTTGTTCAAGGAGCACCTGGTATCAGAAGAGAGCTACATAAGTAGCTTTGAAATAAACAAAGGAAGTTTGAGGTGGATTGCAATCTTGTTTTCAGAGACAGAGTTTTCAGTGTAAAAGATGAGAACAAAAGATAAGGTGTCATGTGCAAAGAATTGCAAAAAGGACTAGACTGCGCATGAAGGGAGTAAATTCTCTATTCCTTTTGAGGGTGCTGCCATACCTCTAGTCATTCAGTTTCCCAGTTTTCACAAAGGTGACAGCATTTTATTTCTAGGCCTAGAAAAATAAAGATAGAGAAGTAGAAAATTTCAAGACATGAATCAGGGGCAATGAGTGAACACTCCATTTGACTAGAAGATAGAGGAGTAGAGTACAAATGAGGGGACAAGTAACAAATAAGGACAAAAAGAAGACAGACTGCAGAGGTTTTTAAATGCCAGACTGAGTTTGCATTTTATCCTATCAGCAGGATGTAAACACTGAAGATTTACAATTGAAAAGGTAAAAAATGATCAGAACTGGGCATTAAAAATATTTTGGCTAAATATGAAAGATTAATTGGGGAAAGATGAGGGGTAGAAAGAACAAATGGGAGGTTATTATAGAATCCAGTCAAGAGGTGATAAGAGCTGAAATAGTTAAATTGTTTTGAGAATGCAAAGAAGAAAAAGAACGTGAGAAAATTGCAGAGCTACAATCAGCCAGACTAATGATTCCATTGAAGGCATTGCATAAGGAAAAGGCATGTGTAATATTCCCACCCTTAAAAAGTAAATAGAAGCAAGGAAGAGTCAAGATGGCAGAGAGAAGCCAGGAGGTTGCCCGAGCTTTCCCAGTAAGTGAAGTTTCTAAATGGGTTTCAGGGTGACAGAATTTATAAAAAGATACAATGAGATCACTGTCAAGCTTAAGATAACTCAGAAGGACTTCAGAAAAGGCCCATGTCTCTTGGGTAAAGGGCGAACACAGCCCAGAGCAGAAAGTGTCCAGGCAAACCTGAGTGAGATTCTTTTTTTTTTTTTAATTTAATTTAATTTTATTTGCATAACATATGTGTGGGTAATTCTTCAACAATAAACCTTACATAGCTTTCCGTTACAAGTTTTTCCCCCCAACTCCCCACCCCTCCCCTAGATGGCAGGATATCCACTACATGTTAATTATGTTAAAATATTGGCAAATCGAATATATGTATACATATTTCCAAACTTATCATTGTTGTGCAAGAAAAATCTTATCTACACAAACGATATATCAGATAAAGGAAACACAATGTAAGCAAACATCAATCAAGGAGTATGAGAATGTTATGTTGTGGTCCACATTTCACATCCCTCTCTCTGGGTGTATATGGCTTTCTTCAGTGAAGAATTGGAGGTGGTTTGAAACATTTCATTGTTGAAGAGAGCCATGTCCATCAGAATTGATCATCATATAGTACTGTTGTTGCCGTGCATAATGATCTCCTGGTTCTGCTCATTTCACTCAGCATCAGTTCATGCAAGTCTCTCCAGGCCTCTCTGAAATCGTCCTGCTGGTCGTTTCTTACAGAACAATAATATTCCATAATGTTCATATACCATAATTTATTTAGCCACTCTCCAATTGATGGGCATCCCTTCAGTTTCCAGTTTCTAGCCACTACAAAAAGGGCTGCCACAAACATTTTTGCACATGTGGGGCCTTTTTCTTCCTTTATGATTTCTTTGGGATATAAGCCCAATAGAAATGCTGCTGGGTCAAAGGGTATGCACAGTTTGATAACTTTTTGAGCATAGCTCCAAATTGCTCTCCAGAATGGCTGTATCCGTTCACAGCTCCACCAACAGTGCACCAGAGTGAGATTCTTAGCTATAATTCAGAGCAGCAACCGAGGATCCTTGGTCCTGGATTATGAAGACAATGACACAGCAGGCCAGCTATGAGGCCTCTGGTCCCAGCCCAGTCTGCAATGGCCAGCCAAGCAACAACAGGCATGTCTAAGCCAGGCCAGCCCAGCACAGTTAGCAAATAGTTCTCAACTTAGTTCTCAGCTCACAAAAACCAGTGATCAAGTCTCTGGTCCCCCCAATAAGAAGCCTGTGGCAGAATTCCCTGTGCCCTAGAAGAAACATCAATATTAAAAGCCATGAAATAGGCAAAAAAATGAGCAAGAAGCAAAAAAGAACTTTGACATAAAAACCTGTTATGATGACAGGAAAAATCAAGACACAAACTCAGAAAAGGACAATATCAAAACGCCTGCCTAAATGTGTAACTTCAAAGGGAAAGATTTGAATTGATCTTATGCCCCCAAAGCCTTATTAAAAGAGCTCAAAAATGATTTTAAAAATTAAAGGGAAAGAAAAATTGGGGGAAAATAGAGGCATGCAAGAAAGAGTCAACAGCTTAGAAAAGGAATGAAAAAAATTGATTGAAGAAAACAATTTTTTAAAAAATGGAATTGGCCAAATTAAAAAAAATCATCTGAAGAAACCAACTCCTTAAAAAGTAGAATTGGCCAAATGAAAAAGGAGATACAAAAGCTAACTGAAAAAAGTCCTTAAAAATTAGAATTGGACAAGTGGAAGCTAATGATTCTAAGATGTATCAAAAATGAGGCAAACAAAATAGAAAGTGTGAAAAAGAGAAAAAATATAATTTTTTATTGAAAAAAAAAACAATAAAAAGATCAAAGAGAGATAATTTCTGTTTATCTTTCTATCTGAAAATCATGATAAAAAAGAGCCTGGACATCATCTTTCGAGAAATTAATAAGGAAAAACACCCTAATATTCTAGAAGCAGTGGGTAAAATAGTCATTGAAAGAATCTACCCATTACCTCCTAAAAGAGATCCCAAAATGAAGATTCCAAGGAATATTATAGCCAAATTGCAGAATCATCATGTCAAGAAGAAAATAATGTAAGCAGTCAAAAAAGAAATGATTCACATATCAAGGAGGAATACAGAGGACTTAGCCCCTTCTACATTAAAGGACTAGATATGGAATATGATATTCTGGAAGGCAAATGAGTTGGATTACAACCAAGAATAAACTATCCAGCAAAATTGAGCATAATCATTTAGGGGAAAAGATAGGCTTCCAATAAAATAAGGGACTTTCGATCATTTCTGATTAAAAGACCAGATCTGACCAGAAAATTTGATTTTCAGGGAGAAAACTGAAGAAAAGCATAAAAATGTAAATAAGAAAGAGAAAAATAAATTTCATTCAATAATGTTAAACTGTTTACTTCCCTAAATGAGAAGATGATATTTATAACTCTTGAGAATTATATATTTATTAGAACAGTTAGAAGGGGCATGCATATAAAAAGGGTAGGGATATAAGTTGACTTTGATTTGATGATATAAAAAAACAAGGGATGACAAAAAGGATTGTACTGGGAAAAGAGGAAAGGGAAGGGAAAACAGGGAAAATTATCACATGAAGAGGCACAAAAGACAATATAAAGAAGGAAGGAGGTTAAGCATAGTTTGAGCTTATTTTCATCATATATGATTCAAAAGAGGGACTCAGTTGTGTATAGAAATTTATCTTGACATATAGGGAAGCAGGAAAAAGAGAAAGAAATGGAGGGGGTGGCAGATAGAAGAGAGGGCAGAAGGAAAAGCAGCAGTAGTTAGGGAAAAGGAAAAAAAAAAGGGGATGGAGTCTGATATAAGGGAGAACATGGAAGGAGGTCGTGGTCAGAAGCAAAACAATGGTGAGGAGGGAAAAGGTCAAAGAATAGAAAATAGTGTCAGGGTATAGAAATTGGATGGATGGAAATACACAGAGAGTAATAACTGTGAATGTGAATGAAATGAACTCCTTCATAAAACAGAGTGAATTAAAAACAATAATCCTACAATATATTGTTTATGAGAAACACATTTAAATCAGAGATTCACCTATAGTAAATTTGAAAGGCTGGAGCAAAATATATTATGATTCAGCTGATGTAAAAAAAGGGGAGGGGGAGGGGGATACCAATTCTGATCTTAAAACAAAAGCAAAAATAGATTTAATCAAAAGAGATAAAGAAGAAAACTACATCTTGCTAAAGAGTACCACAGATAATGATATAATATCAATATTAAGCATATATGTGCAAAGTATTATATATCCAGATTCTTAAAGTAGAAGTTAAGTGAGTTCTAGGAAGAAATAGACAGTAAAAGTGTATTAGTGGGAGGGACCTTAGCCTCCTTCTCTCAGAACTAGATGAATAGAACCACAAATAAATAATAAAAAAAGTTAAGGAGGTGAATAGAATTTTTTAAAAGTTAGATATGCTAGACCTCTGAAGAAAATTGAATGGGAATAGAAAGGAACACACCTTATTCCTGGTAGCACATAGCACGTACACAAAAATTGACCATGTGTTACAGCACAAAACCTCACAATAAATGCAGAAAAGCAGAAATATTAAATGCATCATTTTCAGATCATGATGAAATACAAATGACATGTCAATAAAGGGTAGAAAGACAGATTAAAAACTATTTGGAGAACACAATCTACAATCTACTCTTAATGAATGAATGGGCCAAACAACAAATCATAGAAACAATGATTTCATCAAAGGGGACATGAGACAGAAAAAATGAGACAATATACCAAAATTTATGATATGCAGTAAAAGTAATACTTATGGGAAATTTTGTATCTCTACATGCTTACATGATTAAAAGAAAAAAAAAGAATAGATCAATGAATTGGGCATGGAACTAAACAAAACTAGAACAAAAATAAATTAAAAACAAATAATTAAATACCAAATTAAAAAAAGATTATGAAAATCAAAGAAGATATTAATAAGATTAAAAGGAAGAAAACTATTGAAATAATACATAAAACTAAGAGTAGGCTTATAAAAACAAACAATAAAATAAATAAACTTTTGGTTAATTTGATTTTAAAAAAATTATCAGTATCAAAAATAAAAATGGTGAATTCATCACAAATGAAGGGTAAATTAAAACAATAATCAGGCAATTACATGTTAAGAAATCTGACAATTTAATGGAAATCAATAAATATTACAAAAAGTATACATCACTTTGATTAACAGAAGAGGAAATAAATTCCCTAAGAAAAAATCTCCAGAGCCAAATGTATTTACAAGTGAATTCTACCAAGTATTTTAAATACAATTAATTTCAATATTATATAAACTTTTTTTAAAAATAGGCAAAGATAATCCACAAATTCTTTTTATGACAGAAATATGGAATTGAAATCCAAAGAATGAAAAATCAAGGTAGAAAAATTAATATTGATACAAAAATTTAAAATAAAATATTAGTAAAGAGATCATGGAAATTTATCATCAACATAAAACACTATGACCAAGAGGTATTTAAACCGCAATTCAGGGATTGTTCAATATTAGGAAAACTGTCAGCATAATTGGTCACAAAACTAACAGAAACTACATGATCATCTTAATAGATACAGAAAAAGTTTTTGACAAAATATGGCTACCATTCCTATTAAATACACTAGAAAACACAAGAATAAAGGGAGTTTTCCTTAAAATAATAAATTGTATCTACCTAAAGCCATCAGGAAGGATATTTGTAATGGGGACAATCTAGAAGTCTTCCCAATAAGATCAGCAGTGAAGCAAGTGTGCCGTTATCACCACTATTATTCAGTATAGAACTAGAAATGTAATTTTTAGCAGTAAGAGAAGAAAAGAAACTGAAGTAATTAGAATAGGAAAGGGGGAAAGAAAATTATCATTCTTTCCAAATAATATGAGGACATACTTAGAGAATCCTAGAGAATCACCTAAGAAAGTACTTAAAATAATTTTTAAAAATTGTAGAAAACTTGCAGGATGTAAAGCAACCCCAGAGAAATCATCAGCTAAGCCTGGCAACAAGAGATAGGAAGAAAATTTTCCATTTAAAGTAACTGTAGACAATATAAAATATTTGGGAATCTACTTGCTAAGACAAACTCAGGAACTATATGAACACCATTAAAAAACAGTTTTCACACAAATAAAATCAGATCTAAATAAATGGATAAATTCAACTGCTCATGGATAGGCAGAAATAACAAAATGAAAAATTATAATTCTACCATAAAATTATTTACTTATTGAGTATGAGACCAATTAAACTGGCGAAAATATTTTATAATGCTATAAATGTAATAACAAAATTTAGAAAAATTTTTAGAAAAACAAAAATTCAAGAATATCAAGGGAATTCATGAAAAAAAAATCAAAGGAAAGTAACCCAGTCGTACCATTTCTAAAATTACAAAGTAGGAAACATCAAGATTATTTGGTATTGGCAAGAAATAAAGTGGTAAATCAGTGGAATAAATTATATTTGTATCATTTCATATGAGTCATATGAACTTTATACTCTAACTTCTCTAATATTCATTATTCTATGTGTTTTTATCTGGTCTCCCCAATTAAACTCCAAGATCCTTTTGAGCAGAGTCTATATCACTTTCTTTTGACTCCTCTTGGGCTGATATAGCTGTGTACATACTCAATACTTAGGAAACACTGATTCATTGATTCCCTACAGCTCCTTTCTCCTATGACACAATGGTGATCTAGCTCCATTATAGTAGAGGAGAGAATGGTTCTGACTTTTTTAGTTTCAGTGCCATTAGTTCCTCTTCTGGATTCCTGCCACAGGATTACTCCCTCTTTGAAGTTTGGAACTTGCTTGGAGATAAAATTTTCTTGAAGGTCAAAATGAGGCCAGGAGTGATTATTTGTACTTTGTGTTTTATTATTGCTTTGTGGCATCTTTTGAGAGATAAGAATTTTATGACTCTTTGGATTGGCTTTTGAGTTCCTATGTTAGATCTACAGCTTGTATGTAATTGATATGTAATGAATGTTCAATAGAAACAATCTAAATATCTTTTTAACCAATATTTTAAGATGAGGTCAAAATATTATATCTGAGTAAATATATATATATATATATATATATATATATATATATATATATATATATATATATATATTTCTCAGGAGATTTTTCTCCTGCGTCACAATGCTGCAGTCACAATCTGTGATACAAACATGCTCTTAGCTGATAAAAGAATGAGAGCTCTGGAATTTAAAGGAATTTCATAGATTAGTTTCTCTAAATCCCTCATTTTAAAGATGAAGAAGCTCAGAGAAAAATGATTGTCCAAAATCACATCAATAATTAATGGCTGAACTTAGACTAGAACTCAGGCTTTCTTATTTCTAACAGCATTGCTTGCACTATACCAATATATACCAAATATACTATATCAGGTATAACTAAGGAAGAAAGGAATGAATGAAGAAAAAAAAGAGAAATATAGTATACTTCACTGTGCATTCAGATGCCATCAGTTCTTTCTCTGGAGACAGAATCATTGAATTTTGGAATTGTCTTGGATCATTGTATTGCTGAGAATAGCAAAATTATTCACAGTTGTTCATCATAAGACATCACTGTTACTCTATATAATGTTCTCCTGGTTCTACTTACTTTATTCTGTATTAGTTCATGTAAGTCTTTGCAGGTTCTTCTGAAATCATCCTACTCATCATTTGTTATACCACAATAAAAATTCATTACAATTACATATCGCAATTTGTTCAGTTATTCCCCATTTCATAAGTATCCTTTTAATTCCTAATTCTTAGCTGCCACAAAAAAGACTTGCTAAACTAGGTTCTTTCTCCTTTTTTTATCTCTCTTTGGGACACATACCTAGTAATAGTATTGCTGGATCAAAGGGTATGTACATTTTGATAGCGCTTTGAGCATAGTTCCAAATTGTTTTCCAGAATGATTGGATTAGTTCACAACTTAGTAGATTCAACAAAAACAAACAAAACAAAACAAACAAACCTGTTGTTTCCTTTATACAGGGAACAGTATATTTCCTCTTCTAATATAGGATTTCATCAATAACTTATAGTCTTAGTAAGTGACCCAATGTATTAAAAGATTGATTGATTTTCTTATATTCACAAAAGCATTATTTCTCAGAATTAATCCTGGAACCCAAAATGACATATTCAACAATTGGTCATCAATCCTATGTCTAAAGACCACTAATGAGGATATGTATGTAGATAGTGGAGATGTGATTTAGAGGTGGATAGATTGTAGATGATAGAAGACTCGTTAAGGAATTCATCTATGGAAAACATTTTGCTAAGTTTTGGGAGGCACAAGACACGTGGCACATAAAATGCAATTGGAAAGGAGTTTATGGGCAGGAAGGAAAGAGAAATGGTCTAATATGGAGATGGCCAAGAAATATCTTAGAAGATATTCTTGTTTATTATCTGGACAAGTTAAAATCTTATCAATAAGAGCCTGACATCAAGGAATAAAGTTCAAGTTCTAATAAGTGAGTGAGAGAATAAGGATGATGGGAAGAGAGGAGACATTATGTATAGAAATAGTAAAAAACAAACAAATAAACAAAAAAACAACCCTTAATACCTCCTGACACAATCCATTCCCCTTTGGGACAGTCCTAATTATGGCTGTTCCTTACTTGAAGCCTAAATTTGCCCCGATGATACCCATTTTTCCTAGTACTTTTCCCCTTGTGCTAATCCCTGTAGAGCCAGTCTAGACTCGAACAGTAAGAGTTGAGAGGTTCAAGATCTGCAGTAAGTAGCAGCACAGGATGAAAACAGTTCTTGACAATACTTTCTATTCCTGTGATTTAAACTGGGATGTGACTTGTTCCCTTTGGACATCCATAACAAAATTGCTCATTCAGTACAGCTCCACCTCTAAACCTTTCAGTAGTACATTCCTGGCAATCACTGTGGAGATGAGATGTTCCCACAGGAGAGTCTTTGGACCCATACTCTGCTTTGATTCATTTCAGGCAATGACTGATTTCCCACAGAAACTTCATTTTCTTTGCCTGAAGATTGTCAAAATCAGCATTTTCTTCCCAATTCCATTATGGCTTTTACTACTGACACAGCACAATAGCCTCAGCCCTTCATTTATTACTTACACATTCTCTAAACTTGATGATCACATTTCTTTTCCCCTTATAGAATGTACTTAGTCCTTCTTCTCAGGAGATATGAATTCTCCTGACATTATTAATTCTTTTGGCTAGAATGTGATCTAATATCACTGAACAATACACAGCCTTTCTTCAGGAGCACAGATATTAGCCAGGCCTTTCCAAAAATGTCACGTCCTTCTTTGGACACATTTCTAGTGACATTCAGGGCATTTGACAATATATTAGGTAAGCCATTTAGAATATGACTTTAATCCCAAAATTTCTTTGTCACTCAGATCTGAAAGTTGAGGTTTGGACTAAGAGTTAGGAATAAATGGCTTCAAATCCCAATTTAGATATTTATTACCTGTGTGATTCTAGGAAAATACTACCTGAGACTTAGCATTCTCATAAACAAAATTGGAAGATAATAGAGCATACATTATATGGTTGTTCAAATGAGAAAATATCTCTAACGTGCTTTGTAAGTCTTAAGATGCTACATATTTCTAAATTAACATGTAATATTGTACAGGCAATGAGTTGGCAGAGTAGATAGAATAGTAGGCCTGGAGTCAGAAAGACTCATTTTCCTAAGTTCAAATCTGTTCTCAGATACTAAGTGTGTGACACTTAGGTATGTCACTAAACCTCAGTATTCTTATTTGTAAAATGAACTGGAGAAAGAAATGACAAATCGCTCTAGTATATTTTTCCAGAAAACCCTAAATGGAGCCATGAAGAAATTTTGGCATGACTGAAAAATGACTGAAAATTGTCTGATGTTTGAAAAAAATTAGATTTAATATAGTCTTCGCTCTATCCCACAATACCTTGTTCTAAATCAGTTTATCAGAGCTTCTTCAGAATTAAGAGCAGAAATGACTGTGATAAAGGGGGCGAACGTGGTCAGGGATAACCAAGCTAATTCTGGAGATGCTTCTCACAATTGAATTCAAAGTGTTGATGGGAAAAAATATTTTTAGAAAAGCTAAAACTAAGCTTTTTTTTTTTCTAAGTGTGAATTAATATATTTGTACCAACTGGAAGCCTATAAAGAGTTACTTCAGATTCTGGGTATTTATGAATCAGCCATAACTTAAGAGCCCCAGATAATCCATTTACCTTTACAATTCAACTAGAGAACAAAGTTCATTTGCAGAGGCATATAGGCAAATAAGGTTTATAAAGTAACAGCAACAAATATTCCTTAGACACTTGAAACTATTCACTCACAAATATATTCACCCTTAGTAGGAATAGTGACTATTCATTGTGATCATTCATGTGGGGAAAACATAGTAAGGGTGGAAGGTCACATTAAAGAAACATATAGAATCAGGTGAGAAATGCCATGGGTAACTCATACCTTTGATGCTATTTAGCTGCCAGTGCATTTTGATGAAATCATCCTGCTGCTTTTTGCTCTCTGCTGGGTTTGCTCTCTGCTAGGTGTGTTTCTGCTCTTGGTCATTTGACAGAGAACTGTCTCCATTCAGAGTTACCTTCATGACCACCTGCTACCCTATTCACCATCTATAATGCTATGATATACTTAGTATGAGGGACATGCTGGTAAACAATCATCAGTGTGTTTTGCAATATATCACTTTAAGTCAATCAACAACAGTAAAATATAAATTTATAATTTTTGGAGATTTCTGAGGTATCATAAATAAACATATAAATTTAACAATTGCAAGAATGGTATTCATCTGCTTTGTCATGATAATAAGTTAGATATCTGAAGGCATAAATGCAGTGAGAAGTGAGATGATTCAGTCAAGACTCAAAAACTAGGTAGGTTGCAAATTTAATATTTTGAGCAATTTTAACCTCTAGCTGAACTTGTTATAGGTCATTGAGGGGATGATAAAAACTCCCTCAGGCCATAGCCCTGTAGGCTTAGTAATAAGAGAAACAGCCTAGGTGTTTGCAGAATAAGAGTCTGCTGGTAGCCAGCAGGAATATTGTAATCTCTTAGGAAAGAGCTATCCCCTGTGACAATCCCTGGGTTAGGGGTTCTCTCTCTTAGTCACTGCTGGAAAGATTCTTGCCAGAATCCTCTTTGATAGGTTGATCCTACACCTGGAGAGAGGTCATCTACCTGGGAGCCAGTGTGGCTTCAGAAAGGGCTGAGGAACAGTTGATAAGGTGCTTACTGCCTGACAACTCAAGGAGAAATGCCAGGGGAGAACAGAGATCTATATACAAGATTTGTAGATACAAGGCCTTTGACACTGTCAGTGATGAGGGCTTATGGAAAATTATGTCAAAATTTGTTTACCTAGAAAAATTCATGTGTATAATACATATGTTATCCATGTAAATTTATATCAAATTGCCTGCTGTCTTGTTGAGGGGTGGTGGGAAGGAGAGAGGAATAAAATATTTGGAACTCAAAATCTTACAAAAATGAATATGGAAAACCATCTTTACATGTAATTGGGGAAAATACTATAAGAAATAAAACAACCCCACAGGCTAACATGTTAATTAGAAGAGCTACAATAACACTGAGATTAGTTAAATTTTCAGTCATAAGCAAATTAGGAGAGAAAGGAATAGCTTACCTGTCAGATTTATGGAGAAAGGAAGAATTTATGACAAAACTAGAGATAAAGAACATAATGACATGCAAAATGGATAATTTTGATGATATCAAATTAAAAAATTTTGCACAATAAAACCAAGAGACCCAAGATTAAAAAAAGGCAGAAAGATGGAAAACATTTTTTTCATGTGTTTCTGGTAAAAGGCTTCATTTCTCAGTTATATAGACAACTGAGTCAAATTTATAAGGCTACAAGAAACTCTCCAAATGAAAAAAAAAGTCAAAGCATATGAAAAGGCAGTTTTCAGATGAAGAAATTATAACTATTTATAATATATAAAAATGTTCTACATCACTATTAATTGGAGGAATGCAAATTAAAATAACTCAGTTACCACCTCACATCTATCAGATTGACTAATATGACAGAAAAGAAAAATAATAAATGTTGGAGGAGATGTGGGAAAATTGTAGTTCTAATGCATTGCTGTTGGAGTTGTGAATTGATCCAACCATTCTGGAGAGCAATTTGGAACTATTCCCAAAGTTCAATCAAACTGTGCATACCAGCAATATAACTATTAAATCTGTATTACAGATCTTTAAAAAGAGCAAAGAAATTACATGTACAAAAATATTTATGTATTATACACTATTTTGGTAGTGGTAAAGAACTGGAAATTGAGGGAATGTCTATCAATTTCTAATCAATATTGGGGAATGGTTGAACAAATTGTACTATAGGAATATAATGGAATACTATTGTTCTATAAAAAATAACAAGCACCACGATCTCAGAAAGACCTGGAAAGACATGTTGTTTTATGGCTCTTCACTTTTGTTTTGTTTCTTCTCTCATAACATGACAAATGTGTAAGT
Organism: Myrmecobius fasciatus; assembly: GCA_023553655.1. Classification (NCBI taxonomy): domain Eukaryota; kingdom Metazoa; phylum Chordata; class Mammalia; order Dasyuromorphia; family Myrmecobiidae; genus Myrmecobius; species Myrmecobius fasciatus. Next base: position 37,989 of record JAJPUD010006155.1, read on the forward strand.
CTCTTTACATGATTGCACATTCTCAGATTGCTTGCCATCTTTGCAAGAGGTAGTAGGAAGAAGAAAGTGACAAAAAATTGAAACTAAAATTTTGTAAAAATGAATATTTTTAACTATCTATATGCAATTGGAAAGAAATACTATTTAGAAAACAACAGGCTAATATGCTAGTCAGAAGAGCTACAATGACACCAATGTTAGTTAAATTTTCAGTCAGTCTAAACTATATATTGCATGTCTTTCAATAGCAGAAAATAGAGGAAATTCTGGCCTTTTGTGAACATAATACACATGCAATTTTCCCTAAGGCACTTGCCAGCCCAGACAGTCAGCATTACCATTGCATAAGAATTCCCCAAGCTTGGTATTGCAGCATTCCTATGGAAACAAACAATAGCTTTGTGGCCCTGAAACCCCAGAAGATAATTTCCCCTGATACACATGCAGCTTTGGTTCAGGTTAATAGTGCTACTTAGGCAGCAGATCAACTCCCCTGAGGAAACTTCTGCAAGTTCTATAATCATGATTTTACAGGGAAGAAATTTTTCTTGGGAAACTCACAGAGAAAGGCTTAGAAATATGTAGTCAGATCTATTTTTCCATTTCATTATTTAAGAGGTATGACATTTATGAGATTTAGGTAGGAGATTTAATCTCTTTATGAAATTTACACTAAATTTTAAAAAAATATAAAACATAAGTTGCCAGCATAGTAGTAATAATGATAACAACACAAATAATAAACAATCCCTTGGATTTTTCTAGTAATATATATAGCAAATGCTTTCAAATTCCTCATTCCATTTGACCTTAACAATACCCCTTTAATGTAGATATCATAGCAGTCCTGTGCTGGTAAATGTTTAATGACCAACTCCCAGAGGAAAAAAGTATACCTGATAAATTTATGTTTTATCTACAATATTAACATTTTCTCATTGTTTTCTTAAGTCAAAACAATCAGCAAAGCAATAAATCAAGACCTTTCATTGTCTATCCTGTTAAAATTGATCCCAGCACATCCATGTGTCACAGATATTATTATTAGCATTTTATACAGAAAAAAACGGACCCAGAATCAAAAAACAACAGTCATAAGTAAAATTCAAGTCTTAAAACTCAAAGGGTGGGATAGTGATGGTTGGAGGCAGCTTCTGAGGAAATTAGATTAAGGATCATGTCAGTCATGGTAGGGATAAAAGCAGGCTGGATACTGGAAGGTTATCCTGAGATCCCAGGGTTAGAGGGCAGAATTACTCATATTCTGTCGGGCCTTTGAAGTCCTGTGTCTTTCTTCCTGCTGATAGCCTGCCATGCCTCTCACTATCCCATTCCACTCTGTCCTCCTCTACTAAAAATTGGGCTTCTTGTCTGTTGTCGGTGTGTGTGTGTGTGTGTTTTAATTGAAGCTTTTTATTTTCAAAACATATGCAAGAATAATTTTTCAACATTGACCCTTGCCAAACCTTATGTTCCAATTTTTCTCTCCCTTTCCCCCATCCCCTCCACAGCATAGCACATAATCCAATATGTGCTAAACGTGGCAAAATATATGTAAATCGAATATAGGCATACGTATTTATAAAATTACCATGCTGCACAGGAAAAATCAGATCAAAAGGGAAGAAAAATGAGAAAGAAAATAAAATGCAAGCAAACAGCAACAAAAAGTGAAAATGCGATGTTGTGGTCCACACTCAGTTCCCACAGGCCTCTCCCTGGGTGTAGATGGCTTTCTTCATCAATGAACAATTGGACCTGGTTTGAAATATCTCATTGCTGAAGAGAACCATGTCCATCAGAATTGATCCTCATATAGTATTGTTGTTGCAGTATATAATGATCTCCTGGTTCTGCTCATTTCACTCAGCATCAGTCCATGTAAGTCTCTCCAGGCCTCTCTGAAATCATCCTGCTGGTTGTTTCTTACAGAACAATAATATTCCATAACATTCATATACCATAATTTATTCAGCATTCTCCAATTGATGGGCATTCTTTCAATTTCCAGTTTCTTGCCACTACAAAAAGGGCTGCCACAAACATTTTTGCACATGTGGGTCCCTTTCCTTCCTCTAAGATCTCTTTGGGATATAAGTTCAATAGAAACACTGCTGGGTCAAAGGGTATGCACAGTTTGATAATTTTTTGAGCATAGCTCCAAATTGCTCTCCAGAATGGTTGGATCCGTTCACAGTTCCACCAACAATGTATCAGTGTCCCAGTTTTCCCACATCCCTCCAACGTTCATCATTATCTTTTCCTGTCATCTTAGCCAATCTGAGAGATGTAAATTTATATCTCAGAATTGTCTTAATTTGCATTTCTCTGATCAATAGTGACTTAGAGCAGCTTTTCATATGACTAGAGATGGTTTCAATTCCTTCATCTGAAAACTGTCTGTTCATATCCTTTGACCATTTATCAGTTGGAGAATTGCTTGAATTCTTATAAATTTAATCAATTCCCTATATATTTTTCAAATGAGGCCTTTATTGAAATCCTTGAATGTAAAATTTTTTTCCCAATTTATTGCTTCCCTTCTAATCTTGTCTGTATTAGTTTTGTTTCTACAAAAATTTTTTAACTTAATACAATCAAAATTATCTATTTACTGTTAGTTATGAGCTCCAATTCTTCAGTCATAAATTCCTGCCTTCTCCAAAGATCTGAGAGATAAACTATCCTATGTTACTCTAATTTACTTATAATATCACTCTTTATGTTTAAACCCATTTTGACCTTATATTGTTATAGGGTTTTGGATATAGGTCAATGCCTAGTTTCTGCCATACTAGTTTCCAATTTTCTCAGCAATTTTTTAAAATAGTGAGTTCTTATCCCAAAAGCTGGGGTTTTTGGGTTTGTCAAACACTGGATTACTATATTTATTGACTATTTTGTCCTGTGAACCTAACCTATTCCACTGATCCAACTATTCTATTTCTTAGCCAGTACCAAATAGTTTTGATGACTACTGCTTTATAATATAGTTTTAGGTCTGGCACAGATAGGCCACCTTCATTGGCATGTTTTTTATTAATTCCCTTAAAATTCTTGATCTTTTGTTCTTCCAGATGAACTTTATTATTATTTTTTCTATTTGTGAAATAATTTCTTGGGAGTTTGATTGGTATGGCACTAAAGAAGTAGATTAATTTAGGTAGTATTATCATTTTTATTATATTCCCTTGGCCTCCCCATGAGCACTTGATATTTTTCCATTGATTAGATCTGATTTTATTTGTGTGGACAGTGTTTTATAGTTGTGTTTATATAGTTCCTGACTTTGTCTTGGCAGGTAGACTCCCAAATATTTTATATTATCAACAGCTATTTTGATTGGAATTTCTTTTTGTATCTCTTGCTGCTGGACTTTGCTGGTAATATATAAAAATACTAATGATTTATGTGGATTTATTTTGTATCCTGTAACTTTGCTAAAGTTGTGAATTATTTCTAATAGGTTCCCTAAATATACTATCATATTATGTGCAAAGAATGATAATTTGGTTTCTTCATATTGCATCAATATTCATTAGAGTAATTGGTCTATAATTTTCTTTGTTTTCACCCTACCTGGTTTAGGTATCAGAACCATATCTGTGTCATAAAAGGAATTTAGTAGGCGTCCTTCTTTCCTGTTTTTTCAAATAGTTTGCATACTATTAGAATTAATTGTTTTTTAAATCTTTGGTAGAATTCCCATGTAAATCCTTCTGGCCCTGGAGATTTTTTCTTGGGAAGTTGATTTATAGTTTGCTCTATTTCTTTTTATAAAATGGTATATGTCTGTTTTTTATATCAGCCTAAAACTTGATATTTCTGTCTGACTGTTGTTAAGCCGTTTTCTTTTTGTTGTGTTATCTTTACCTCTTCATGAACACTTTTGGAGTTTTCTTGGTAAAATAATGGAGTAGTTTACTACTTACTACTTACTACTTCAGATGAGTAACTGAAGTAAATGGAGTTAAGTAACTCACCTAGAGTTACACAGGTAGTTTCTGAGATTGGAATTGAATTTAGATTTTTCTGACTTTGGATCCATTACTCTTTCCACTAAACCACCTCACTGCCGTATGTCATATCTTTTCAGGTTTATTGTGTATTTTTCTCCTTCATACTCTCCATGATCCAGACAGACTGTCCTTGTTATGTCTCTTCACTTTGGCCCAGTCTATCCCCCAGCCTCAAATTCATGCCTTTTCTCATCACCATCTCTTAGAATCCTTATTCTTCTTTAAAATTCAACCTTACTAAAGCACTTCCTAGTATCCTCTGATACTAATGGTTCCACATATCCCCAAATTGCCTCACATTTATTTTGCTTCTATATTTTGTACATTCTTTTATGTGTATTTATTGTCTCTCTGTATAGTTTGTAAGCTCCCTGGGACTGCTTTATTTTTTTTACTTCTACTCCCCAATAAATAACATAGTGACTGGCCCATAGTAGTCTTGAAACAAATGTTCTTTGATTGATTGTCCCCAACTGTTTCTCCTTTCTGCTTCGCTCTGTGCCTTGCCTCCAGTCAATGTTGACATAATGAGAGGTTCAGCAAGAAGGTCTTAAGCCCCTTCTCCTGACAGAATCACCAGTTACTTGCTACTCAATCTGTTAGAAATGCACACTAGGAAGTAGTGTTCCGTGGATGCTCATTACCTGAGTCCAAGCCTGCCATTCAAGATCCGTTAAGGTTCTCTTCCAACTTACCTTTCCAGATATGGTCTCATATATTCTTTTACATGAATTCTACACTTTAGTAAAATCAAACTATTTCAATATGTTTAATCACATGTTTGATCTCTCACTGCTCACACTGTTCCTTGATATTATCATTGAATGATATTATCATTCCCCATTTGCTCACTTCCCTAAAATTACCCAATAATTGTTTTGCATAAATTCTATATGTATGTGACTGTGTACATATTGTCTCCTTCAAGAGAATATAACTTCTTGAGCATAGAGGTTATTTCCCTTTTTCAAGTATCTAGTACAGTATTCTACACTTAGTAGACACAGTAATTATATATTAATTGAAGTTAGATATGGATAGGACTTTAATCCACATTTTCTTTTTTCATTTTAGAGGAGGGAAAATAAAATCCAGAGGCATCAATAGTTTCTCCAAGCTTATACAGGTAGTGTGTAGTACAGTCCATGTTCAAGTGGTCTGAGTCCCCTACTGGCTCTGACTTTCTGAACTTTTCCATCAGACCTAAACTGAAGTCTCACCTTGGAACTTTCCTCAGCACCTCACATCTCTCACACTGGATCATATGTGTATATATTTGGCTTTCTCATCCAAAAACATACCTCATCTTTTTTACCTTATTCCACTGGTAAGTTCTTCCTAAAACCCTCCAGTTTTTGGAGGAACCTGTATTAACCAAACCTCATTCATCCCTTGCTTTGTCTTCTGTCTTTCCAGGTTTCAATACATGCATCGTGTGGGTACCTCCCTCTCAAACATCCCTTTACTGTGTTATATTCCCCGATTTGAATGTAAACTTTTTGAAGTCAAGGGACTTTTTTTCTTTTTTGCTTTTATGTGTATTCCAACATTTGGCAATGCCTGGCACATAGTAAATGCTTGATAAATTCTTATTGCCTTGTCTTAAATGCAACATTCTTTTAACATTACCATACTGCTTCCCAACACAAATAATTGTAGAGGTATCAAAGAAAATCACCAGTCCCTTCCTTGTATTTGCATAAAATTAAAGACTATAATGGGAAAGGATTTAAAATAATTTCTCCACAACAGTTTCATATTATTCCTTTTTCATTTAAGGAAGCACATTCACAGAATATGATAAAATTTATATTTTTTTTAAATTTTTATCACACGGATTAGATTTGAAATATAAACAAAAAAGAAAGTAGAGATCACAAGTGATACTAGTCTATGGACCTTCTATATTCTGTGGCAACCTAATTGAAGGAAGATGTTGATAGCTTTTGGCTAAAAGAGCCCTCACTTTCCTTGGAGGAGATAATCATACTAAACTCATTAGCAAATAGAAGAATAACAAATAGCCCTTAAGATAGCATTTCAGAAGAAGACAATAGTTAGACTTGGTAGGAATTTAAAAGAGCTTGCTAACAGAGCTTTAAATATCTCCTATTGGAGAAAGTGTGCTCACTAGTGATATGCTGAAGCCTATCCCGTGACTTATAGTAATGATCCCTGGATGTATGGGGGAAAGTTCATGAATTCCCCATTCCGGGTTCATCAGAAGTTGCTTTGCCAGTCTCCCTTTGTTATGCCTATGAGAGAGCATGAAATGCCATCTTATCTCCCTAGACTTGGGTCAAATGGTTTGAGATAAATAGGACCAGCAGGGACAGAAACGGGCATTTTTTTTTCTCTTCATTTCTTTTTTTTTTTTTTATTAAAGCTTTTTATTTGTATAACATATGTATGGGTAGTTCCCCAACAATGATCTTTACAAAGCTTTCCATTACAAATTTTACCCCCAGTCCCCTTCCCTCCCCTAGATGTCAGGAAGTCCACTACATGTTAATAATGTTGAAATGCTTGAGAAGTTATGCAAGAAAAATCCTATCTACAAGAAAAAAAAAAGAATCAGAGAAAGGCAACACAATGCAAGCAAATGTCAATAGAGATCATGAAAATGTTACGTTGTGGTCCATATTTCATTTCCCTCTCTCTGGGTGTATATGGTTTTCTTCAGTGAACAATTGGAACTGGTTTGAGACAATTCTTTATTGCAGAGAGCCATGTCCATCAGAATTGATTATCATGTAATACTGTTGTTGCTGTGTATGATGATCTCCTGGTTCTGCTCGTTTCACTCAGCATCAGTTCATGCAAGTCCCTCCAGGCCTCTTTGAAATCGTCCTGCTGGTCCTTTCTTACAGAGCAATAATATTCCATAACATTCATATACCATAATTTATTCAGCCACTCTCCAATTGATGGGCATCCATTCAGTTTCCAGTTTCTAGCCACTACAAAAAGGGCTGCCACAAACATTCTTGCACATGTGGGGCCCTTTCCCTCCTCTAAGATCTCTTTGGGATATAGGCCCAGTAGAAACACTGCTGGGTCAAAGGGTATGCACAGTTTGACAACTTTTTGAGCATAGCTCCAAATTGCTGTCCAGAATGGTTGGATCCGTTCACAGTTCCACCAACAATGTATTAGTGTGCCAGTTTTCCCACATCCCCTCCAACATTCATCACTATCTTTTCCTGTCATTTTAGCCAATCGGACAGTCGTGTAGTGGTACCTCAGAGTTGTCTTAATTTGCATTTCTCTGATCAATAGTGATTTGGAGCAACTTTTCATATGACTAGAGATGGTTTTAATTTCATCATCT
>JAJPUD010006155.1:50338-65280 GCA_023553655.1 Myrmecobius fasciatus
CCAGTGATGGTCCTTGCTGATTTTCTCTTGATTTTTGTCTAAAGGAACTTCTGAATCTGGGGTGATCATCTCTTCTTTCTCTTTATAAAAGCTGTCTATGGTGAGAGCTCTTTTTTGCTTCTTCATCATTTTTTTTTTAGACAGCGTGGATATCTCTTTAAGGTAGGGAAAAAAAAACAGCAGCTGAAAAAGCTTTGCCCTGGGGCACTTCGGGGAGTTGACTTAAGGTGCTGGGCCAGTGGGGGCTAGGACTAAGTCCGAATTACTCCTTAAACAAGGCAAGTCTGCCAGAACACCTGCCCCCAATCAGGGCAGAGTGTCCCGAGTGCCTCAGATAAACTCCAGATGTTTAGAATTTGGAGTTTGGAGTTTGGAATTTCTGCCAGGGTGAGCTGAGCTGAGTCCCAACCTCACTTCTGGCCTACACAGGATTCGTCTATTTATCTCTCTGCCCGAGTCCGACTAACCTGATATGAAGTTATCCAGAGTGCAGTGTCCAAATCTTTCTGAGTTTGTTGACTTGAAGATCAGTTCAGAGGCTTATTTTATTGTTGATTTGAGAGATCGGAGGAGAGGCAGAAAGTCACCTTTTCACTCTGCCATCTTGGCTCCGCCCCCCAGAAGCGGGCATTTTTAACAACCTTTGCTTTATGGTCCCCTGAGCACAAGACATAGCAGGGTCAAAGATTTAGAGCAGAAGACATCTTGTAGTTCATCAAAAAGACCCTTCTTTACGTAAGGAGGAAAATGGTGTTAAGTGATTTGACCAGTGATGTTGGTAGTAAGGTTCTTCTTTCTTCACCTACTCTTAGAAAAAATTCCTTCTCAAGGGCTTGGCTGGAACTCTTCTTTCTATACTGGAATGTTAACTTAAACTAGGTTGTAATTTTATATGAGACCCTCTGATAGATGATTTGATTGATGCAATGAGAGGTTTTTACCTGAAAAAAAATATCAGGAGCAGAGCATATTACAAGTTGCTTTATTCAGTTGATTGATTCAATGTCTATAAATATTTATCACATAAGATCAAATGATATGATGATACATGTATTGGATTTAGTAAAACAGAAAGCTTTATATATCTATTATTCATCTCAGAATTCTTTTCTGCATGTATTAGAATAGATCCCTACTCTATTCTTACCAGAGAAACTTAGTCACACAAAACTCTAAACATAGATAGCAGTCCCAACCAATGCCTAAGGGTGATTCAAGACATTGTTGGTTGTTTCTCTTCATTCTTGAAGAGCACCTGAATGTCATCAATATTTTAGAATCAACTTATAATGTGTCTGACCATGACTGATCAGACCAATATGAACTTGAAATGCTCTACCATGAACACAAGAAATGCAATATGTGAAAATTTGGAGAATCTACCCTACATGCACATATGGACTCCTTATGTGGGACACATTGAAGAACATTTGAGATTTTAAAATCATCAAGAATGGAATGACATTGGAGCAGATGCTTTAGTCTACGTGAATTAAAGTCTGTGCTATGCTGACGAGACTGGGATTGTGTTTATTTTTGAGCCATTTAAGTCCTTAAAAGTTAGGCAGGAGGTTGATTACTAAAAAGTTAATCAGATTTGATGATTTTAATAATCAGAGTAATGAGATGGAGTCTGATTAGGGCTATTAGCAATATGACCGGATCAAACAAGTCTTAGAATGTCCTAACTGAAAGAGACTTCAGAACCTAGGTAATCCAACTGTATTCTTTGATAGATAAGGAAAATTAGACCCAAAGAAAGAGACTCAAGATCACATATCAGATTAACTAAGACTAAGATTTAGAATTCTTGATTTATCATTCCCATGTTCCTTTCAAACTATCCCTCAATTTGAATCATTAAAAGTTGAACCACTGATCAGTTGTTGATGACTAGATTAAGCTCAGATCCTCTTGCCACTAAGTTCTACTGATTTTTTTTGAAAATGCCCCTCATTTCTGTCTTTTCCACTGCATCTCCTAATTATCCTTCCAATTTGTCCCTTTGTTATCTTTCTCTATTCTGATCCTTCTATACTGCTGTTAAAATAATTTTCCTAAAGTGCTAGTCTGACCATGTCACTTCCCTACTCAATAAATTCTAATAGCTCCCTAAAGTCTCCAGGATCAAATTGAAATGTTTCTATTTAGCTTTAATGCTTTTTCCAACCTTGCCCTCATCTACCTTTCCAGTTGTATAATACAAAATTGCCCTTCCAGAACTCTACTGTCTATTCAAACTTTCATTCTTGCTTCTCTGTCTCCTTGTCTTTTCATCAGCTGTCCCTCGTGCTTTTTAGAATTCTTTTTTTTCCCTACAAAATTCTATTTAAGACCTAAGAGTTCTTCCATTGGCTAGTGTCCTTCTTCCACTAAATTTGTTTTATGTTTATTATGAAAAATTTCATATATTCTTCTATAATGTATATGATGTGTCTATGTGTGTTCTCTGTACGTTAAGGGGGATTTGACTTCATTCCCAGTAATCAAAGAGCATAGATAAGTTGTTAGCATTACCAATATGAACTTATGCCCCGTTAATCTCCTTACAAAGTAGGAAACAATTTTCCTGATAGCACAGGAAGGGCAACTGGCCCTTGACTTGCTGAAGATTAATAAATATTAGGAGCACTCAAAGCACAAATGAGCCGATAAGTAGCTTTGTAGAGTATTATCCTTTCACCATTATGGTGGTGATGGTGCTGTAGACAATTTATTCAGGAACTAATCCTGGAAAGCACATATACAGACAGTAAGAGATAAGCATTTCCACAAAGAAAGATCTATTGCCCAGAGAAGAGGGTGAAACCTGGCTCCTTGAAGTTTCAGCTGTAGAGAGTAGCAGTCCTGGGAATCTCAGATGAACAAACTACTCAACAAACACAAAAAGACATTGAATCCAGCATGAAGGGCTAAAGCAGAGTGTTCATTGCACAAGTAGAAAAAGATACCACTTACCTTGGTCATGTCTTCCCCACATGTGGGTCTCAGTTCCAGTATACCGTGCCAGGCCCGATTCTTCTTACATATTTAAGTGTATTTTTGAAAAAGCATACCCCAAAGTATATACAAGGAATGTATATAACCAATTTTTAAAAAATATGCCATAATATTAAAGCCCTTTGCTTTAAGCTAATTTCTTCTACTGCTTTCCTGATAAAGATATATGTACTGGTGATGGTGTTATGTGTTCTAGTGTTAGAAATAGTAGCTATTCACTGGTGGAGAATCCAATCCATGAATATGTGTCAAGTTGAAGAGTAACCCAGAGAGTATTCTTCATTTCTTTACATGTATATTATCTCCTTTTATAGAACGTAATTATCTTTATTTAGAGACTGTTTTTATTATTGTCAATTCTCCCGTGCCTAGTATAATACCTGACACATATGAGCATTTAATAACTGCTTGTTGACTAATTGGTTATCCTTACTATCACTTTAGCCTATAATATAATAGTTTCTTTGTTGATGGGTAACCTCCTACTCTTTCATTCCTCTCATCTATCCTGTAAATTGATGACAAGTAATTTTTTAAAAGAATACTTACATTATATAAATCTATTATTCATAAACTTTCAGTGATTTCCTATTATGAACAAAATAAAGTCCAATCTCCTTAAGCCACATATTTCTATTCTCCATTAAACATAAGAGTGCCCACATCACATTTCCCCAAACTGTTTATTGTCTTGTTTAAGCTTTAGTTACTTGTAGGTCTGGCTAATCTTCAGCATGTCCAGAAGCACTTGCCCTTCCTGTGCTATCAAGAGAAAAATGTTTTACACTTTTAAAAGAGATATAAGGGAATAAATTCATATTTGAACCACCACTTGACATGTTAACATGTTAACATGTTTCCACTCACATTAAATGTGTCTCCTTCTTCATCAAACATGATATTCTCTTCTATCACCTTGCCTTTGCTCATGAGTCTAAGTCCTTTGTTCTTCCCACTCCCCAGTTTTACCTTTCCTTTATACAAATTCCACCTGCACTTCAAGGCCAGCTTGAGCAGTTCATTCTCCACAAAGCTTCTCTGAATTTTTGCAATTCTTTGTTTTACATAATAATCCTAGTGTTATGAGTAAATTCGATGTAGAGCACAATGTACTATGTATTTGATGCCTAAGAAATATTTATTCTGGTGGAGAGAAGACATGATGTTCTGTGACCTCCTCTGACCTCTCAAACCAATAGCAGATTAACCCTCTAAATTGGTTTTGGAGTCAAAGCACCCCCCCCAATATTAGGAGTATAACACATTCCCAGAAGAAAATACCTTAGGGGCAGCTAGGGGCACACCAGCCCTGAAGTCAGGAGGGCCTGAGTCACTGGCCTCAGCCACTTAACATTTCCTAACAGTATGACCCTATGCAAGTCACTTAACCCCAATTGCCTCAGCAAAAATAAAATAAAATAATTTCATAACAGGTTTGTTTCAAAAGTCAGGGGGAAAGTCTGCCAAGCCCAGAGGGAGACCGGGCAAGAAGCCAGGGCCAGGAGTCAGAGCATTGCAGCTTCCACACACCTGGGAAACTTCTGTGAGTCCCTTAGGCTGCTCTGTCCTGGTTGTAAGCAGATGGCTTGGCAGATTTGCCTTTTGTAAAAGGTAAATTGTAAACAACTGAGTCCCAGAAGAGACAGACCTAGCTGCCCCAACACCAGAAATCAATCAGCAGAACTGCTCTAGGGCAAATTTAAGCAGCTGTCTTCCTTTGCTTTGAATAGACCTCAAGCCTTAAAAATGAATAAAAAATTCATCCAGGAGAATGACAACAATGAGACAACATACCAAAATTTGTGGGACTCGGCTAAAGCGGTTATAAGGGGTAATTTTATATCTCTAGATGCTTACTTGCGTAAAACAGAGAAGGAGAAGATTAATGAACTGGGCTTACAATTAAAAAAGCTAGAAAAAGACCAAATTAAAAACCCTCAATTAAATACCAAATTGGAAATTCTGAAAATTAAAGGGGAGATCAATAAAATTGAAAATAAGAAAACTATTGAATTAATAAATAAAAGTAAGAGTTGGTTTTATGAAAAAACCAACAAAATAGATAAGCCTTTAGTTAATTTGATTAGAAAAAGAAAAGAGGAAAATCAAATTATTAGTCTCAAAAATGATAAGGGAGAACTTTCCTCCAATGAAGAGGAAATTAGAGTAATAATTAGGAGTTTCTTTGCCCAACTTTATGCCAATAAATTTGAGAATGTAAATGAAATGGAGGAGTATCTACAAAAATATAGATTGCCCAGATTAACAGAAGAGGAAATAAATTATTTAAATAGCCCTATTTCAGAAAAAGAAATAGAACAAGCTATTAATCAACTCCCTAAGAAAAAATCTCCAGGACCAGATGGATTTACATGTGAATTTTACCAAACATTCAAGGAACAATTAATCCCAATACTATATAAACTATTCGAAAAAATAGGGAAAGAAGGTGTACTACCAAATTCCTTCTATGACACAGATATGGTGCTGATAGCTAAACCAGGTAGGGAGAAAACTGAGAAAGAAAACTATAGACCCATTTCCCTAATGAATATTGATGCAAAAATTTTAAATAAGATTTTAGCAACAAGATTACAGAAAGTCATCCCCAGGATAATACATCATGACCAAGTAGGATTTATACCAGGAATGCAGGGCTGGTTCAATATTAGGAAAACTATTAGCATAATCAATTATATTAATAACCAAAATAATAAAAATCATATGATTATCTCCATAGATGCAGAAAAAGCCTTTGATAAAATCCAACACCCATTCCTATTAAAAACACTGGAGAGTATAGGAATAAATGGGCTTTTCCTTAAAATGATAAGTAGTATCTGCTTAAAACCTTCAGCAAGCATTATATGTAATGGAGTCAAACTAGAACCATTCCCAATCAGATCAGGAGTGAAACAAGGCTGCCCACTGTCACCATTACTATTTAATATTGTATTAGAAATGTTAGCTTTAGCAATAAGAGAAGAAAAAGAGATAAAAGGAATCAGAGTAGGTAGTGAAGAAACCAAATGATCACTCTTTGCAGATGACATGATGGTATACTTAGAGAATCCTAGAGACTCAACTAAAAAACTACTAGAAACAATTCACACCTTTAGCAAAGTGGCAGGATACAAAATAAATCCACATAAATCATCAGCATTTTTATATATTACCAATAAAGTTCAGCAGCAAGAGATACAAAAAGAAATTCCATTCAAAATAACTGTTGATAGTATAAAATATTTGGGAATTTATCTGCCAAGGGATAGTCAGGAACTATATGAACTAAATTACAAAACACTTTCCACACAAATCAAATCAGACCTAGTCAATTGGAAAAACTTAAAATGCTCATGGGTAGGACGAGCGAATATAATAAAAATGACAATACTACCCAAACTAATTTACTTATTTAGTGCCATACCAATCAAACTCCCAAGAAATTATCTTACAGATCTAGAAAAAATAGTAGCAAAGTTCATTTGGAAAAACAAAAGGTCTAGAATTTCAAGGGGATTAATGAAAAAAAAGGCTGAAGGTGGTGGACTTGCTGTACCAGATCTAAAACTATATTATAAAGCAGCGGTCATCAAGACCATTTGGTACTGGCTAAGAGGTGGAGTAGTCGATCAGTGGAATAGGATAGAATCACAAGACAAATTAGGCAATAACTATAGCAATTTGGTTTTTGATAAACCCAAAGACCCCAGCTTCTGGGATAAGTATTCACTATTTGACAAAAACTGCTGGGAAGGCTGGAGACTAGTGTGGAAGAAATTAGGGCTTGACCCACATCTAACACCACATACCAAGATGGGATCTAGATGGGTTCATGATCTGGATGTAAAGAGTGATTTTGTAAACAAGTTAGAGGAACATAATATAGTTTACCTCTCAGACCTGTGGAGATGGAATAAATTTATGTCCAAAGAAGAACTGGAACTTTTAATTGAAAACCAGATAGATAACTTTGACTATATTAAGTTAAAAAGTTTTTGTACAAACAAAATCAATGCAGACAAGATTAGGAGGGAAGCAATAAATTGGGAAATCATCTTTACATTTAAGGGTTCTGATAAAGGTCTCATCTCTAAAATATATAGAGAATTGTCTCATATTTATAAAAATTCAAGCCATTCTCCAATCAATAAATGGTCAAAGGATATGAACAGACAATTTTCAGAGGATGAAATTAAAACTATTTATAGTCATATGAAAAGGTGCTCCAAATCACTATTGATCAGAGAAATGCAAATCAAGACAACCCTGAGATACCACTTCACACCTGTCAGATTGGCTAAAATGACAGGAAAAGTTAATGATGAATGTTGGAGGGGTTGTGGGAGGGCTGGGACACTGATGCATTGTTGGTGGAGCTGTGAACGGATACAGCCATTCTGGAGAACAATTTGGAGCTATGCTCAAAAAGTTATCAAACTGTGCATACCCTTTGACCCAGCAGCATTTCTATTGGGCTTATATCCCAAAGAAATCATAAAGGAAGGAAAAGGCCCCACATGTGCAAAAATGTTTGTGGCAGCCCTTTTTGTAGTGGCTAGAAACTGGAAATTGAATAGATGCCCTTCAATTGGAGAATGGCTGAATAAATTATGGTATATGAATGTTATGGAATATTATTGTTCTGTAAGAAATGACCAGCAAGATGATTTCAGAGAGGCCTGGAGAGACTTACATGAACTGATGCTGAGTGAAATGAGCAGAACCAGGAGATCATTATACACGGCAACAACAGTACTATATGACGATCAATTCTGATGGACATGGCTCTCTTCAACAATGATATGTTTCAAACCACCTCCAATTGTTCACTGAAGAAAGCCATATACACCCAGAGAGAGGGATGCGAAATGTGGACCACAACATAACATTCTCATACTCCTTGATTGATGTTTGCTTACATTGTGTTTCCTTTATCTGATATATCGTTTGTGTAGATAAGATTTTTCTTGCACACCAATGATAAGTTTGGAAATATGTATACATATATTCGATTTGCCAATATTTTAACATAATTAACATGTAGTGGATATCCTGCCATCTAGGGGAGGGGTGGGGAGTTGGGGGGAAAATTTGTAACGGAAAGCTATGTAAGGGTTATTGTTGAAGAATTACCCACACATATGTTATGCAAATAAAATAAAAATTAAAAAAAAATGAATAAAAAAAAAAAAAGGATTCTCACCATAGACAGCTTTTATGGAGAAAGGGAAGAGTAGACCTCGAATCCTGAGGTCCCTAAAGGTAAAGCATCATTGTACACTAGATAGATAATTTTGATTATATTAAATTAATTTTTTTTGTACAAACAATCTTATGCAGGCAAAATCATAAGGGAAGCAATGAATTGGGAAATCATTTTTACATTTAAGGGTTCCGAAATGAGGCCGAAAAGGCCTCATTTCTAAAATATATAGAGAATTGACTCAAATTTATAAGAATTCAAGACATTTTCCAGTTTATAAATGATCAAAAAACACAAACAATTTATAGATGATGAAATTAAAACTATTTCTAGGCATATGAAAAGGTGCTCCAAATCACTATTGATCAAAGAAATGGAAATTAAGACAACTCTGAGACACCACTACACACTTGTCAGATTGGCTAAAATGACAGGAAAAGATAACGACAAATATTGGACGGGATGTGGGAAAACTGGGACACTGATACATTGTTGGTGGAACTGTGAACGAATCCAAAATTCTGGAGAGCAATTTGGAACTAGGCTCAAAAAGTTATCAAACTGTGCATACCTTTTGACCCAGCAGTGTTTCTATTAGGCTTATATCCCAAAGAGATCTTAGGGGAAGGAAAGGGCCCACATGTGCAAGAGTGTTTGTGGCAGCCCTTTTTGTAGTGGCTAGAAACTGGAAATTGAATGGATGTCCATCTATTGGAGAATGGCTGAATAAACTATGGTATATGAATGTTATGGAATATTATTGTTCTGTTTCTGTAAGAAACGACCAGCAGGATGATTTTAAAGAGGCCTGGAGAGACTTGCCTGAACTGATGCTGAAATGAGCCCAACCAGGATATTATTGTACATGGCAACAGGAAGACTATACAAAATGATTAATTCTGATGGACATGGCTCTCTTCAACAATGAAATGTTTCAAACCAGTTCCAATTATTCAGTGATAAAGAAAGTCATATACACCCAGAGAGAGACCTGTGGAATCTGAGTGTGGACCCCAACATAGCATTTTCACACTTTCTATTGATTTTTATTTGCATTTTGTTTTCCTTCTCAGGTTTTTTTTTTCCCTTTCTACATCCTATTTTTTCTTGTTCAGCAAGATAACTGTATAAATATGCATACATATATTTTAACATAGTTAACATGTATTGGACTACCTGCCATCTGAGGGAGGGTGTGGAGTAAAGGGGGGTAAATTTGGAACAAAAAGTTTTGCAAGGGTCAAAGTTGAAAAATTTCCCATTCATATGTTTTGCAAATAAAAAGCTTTAATAATAATAATAATAATAATGTATACATATATATAAAAGAAACATTTATTCTCTATAAGAGGAGTGTGGAGAATTAGCCATAATCCGAAATGCCAACCCATATTTCTCATGCTATTTTCTGAGGAATTTTAAGATTTTACAAAGCAGCCTAAATTGCAGACATATACTGCAAACACTTTCTTTACTTTGCATACAATGTATATTTTAAGTTGCACACAATATGTAGTTGAAATTAGAAATGTATTGAAATCATAGAATAATAGAAATTAGATAAAACTTTAGACATTAGCTAGGTCAAGATAAATAAACTGAAACTCTGTGTTTGTGATTTTCTTAGGACCACCTGATCAATAAATCAGTCAGTAAACATTTATTAAGTACATACAATGCTACTAGAAACCAAAAAATGGTAATATGTGATAAAGATCCTGATTCCAAATCTTTTGATTCTAAAACCAGTGCTTTTGCTATTATGCCATACCTAGTGAATGTGTGACAGAACAGTTGAATTTTATTTACAATTAAGAAGCTGTCACATACTAAAAAGTACATACCAGTATGCAGCATGCATATACAAATACACACACATTCTTTTTATTAGACTCTGCATTTTAAAAATCACATCAGTGCATAAAACAACATATACAATATATTGTTTTCTACTCTGATAACATTTGGAATAATATGTTCAGTTTTGATTGCCACATTTTAGGAAGAATATGTACAAGCTCATATGTTCCAGAGGAAGACGACAGGATGGTGAGAAGACTCAAAATCATGTCATGTAAAGATTGACTAAAGAAATTGAAAATATCTATCTTGGAGAAGAGAAAACTTAGAAGTTGTCTTCATGTCATAGGGAAGACAGATAAGGTTTGTGCTATTTTGCCCCAGAGGGAAGTAAAAATGAGAATGAGAAAAGTTTTCTAAGGAAAAATTTCAGCTTGGTGTAAGTAAAAATAAGCAAATAAACAAAGTAAAACACAAAACACAAACAATCTTTCTAATTACCAAAAGTGAAATATGATGCCTTTGGAGAGGGTGAATCCCTTTCCTATCACTGAAAATTTGATAGATTGTCAGTGGTAGAAGGCATTCTTGATAAGACATAAGTTTGCCTAGATAACTGAAAAGCATACTGTAGATCTTCCTCTTTCACCCTCCCTCCACCCAACCACATTAGCATCCAGATAGGACCATGATGCTTTTTTCAACTTGAATTTATTTCTAGTAATTCTTATGTGCAATATGTGTTTTGTCACAAGTTTGTGTTCCTAATTCTTTCCAAGTGACAAAGGCATCATCATCATCATCATCAATAAAAACATGGACAAAATTTTTAAAAAAAATCAAATACTCCTATGTGAACAGGTGATGAACTGAAGGTATTCTCTTGAATAATGCCTAATTAAAGTGTGAATCATTTTACAAAGTGAATTATCATATTCAACATTGTTCATGTAAATAAAGCACTTCTTGATCGCGAGCAATCACACCCTTTTGACAATTATGCAATTTATTTAGCAGAAATTGGAATAAAATTGATTTGAAGGCAACATATTTTTGAAAGTCAGACTAATGTTTTTGGTAACATTCCAGTTGTATAAAAATATTTTAAAAGATTATACTGCAAGAATATTACCAAAGTATTTATTTTTCAAATTAAGTTTTCTACCACCTCAAAACAATTGAGGGCAACCGGGCCTAAGATTCCTTTAGAAATTTCTAGTATCATTTTATTTCCTTCTCTCTTCTTCTCAGGATATCTTTTGGTCAGATGCAACCATTCCCATAGTCATGAGAAAAAGAAAGGGGTGATAGTAGTGGACACTGTTAATTGGCTCTGGCCTATAGCATATCAGCTTAAAAATTATGAAAAGCTTCCTGACCCAGTGTGATCATTTCCACCAGTTACAACTGAGACATTAAAACTACAGAATTGCAGTAGTGAACCTAACTTGAATTAAATAGGAAATGAGAAAAAAAAGACACCAATACAAGTCTTTATTTTTAAGCAAACTAAGCATAAGAACTTTTTTCGGATCTCTAAGTCACTCGCATCATGCAGTCAGGGCCCATTACCCTGAGAGTTTCTGGTGTTCAATAATAAACTCTAAATCCCTTTATTCCTGCAGTAGAAATGAGGTCTGTGGCGGTGGCTATATTTTTAGCCTGAGGTGAAACACATTGCTAAACTTTTGCAAAAATACACAAACTTGGTATCTTAGCAGCAGTGCCATGACTTCCAATTTCCAGCTTGAAAACTAAAATTTCTTAAAGAATCTCTTGCCCTTTGCTGATTAGAATATGAATGATTTTTTTACTCAGTACAACTTTCTTTCTGGGGCACCATAATTCCTGTTAGAAATAAATTTAAACTTTCACAGATAAGAATTTATTATCATCATCATCATTGAAGATGTGACAGAATTTGTTGTCAATGTTGGTATAGTAAGACCTTGAATTTGATGTAAATTGAGGAAAGCAAAAGTGAGACAAATGATATTGCTGCATATAGACGTGGGGCATCAATTGGGTTTATATTAGGCTGAAATTTTTAGGCAATTGCTCCTCTCTCCAGAAGGCCGGGAAAGTTTTTGTTGCTTTCAGAAACTTCAGCTTGATATCTCCTTAGGATTTTCAGCACAAGGGCCAGTTATCTGCTTTAAGGGAAGCCCTCAGAAGCACAACCAGAGTAACCCTACCTGGTAATAAATCTATTTGAAGGAGAGCAGTGATGGTAGCACAGAAGGCAATCCTAGGCATAGAGAGACTGGATAGTATCTCCTCCAAAAAGTTTTTTTTTCTCATCCCCAGAAGAGTTGATGGAAGAAGGAGAAGAGAGAGTAGTTCTTGGAGAACTGTCCTAGTAATGGAATTCTTGGAGATAGTGCCCTGGGAAGGTTGCATCAGTCAATTGGAGGATTCTTCCCTAGTCCCCCTTAGAAAATAGTACCTGAGACAAATCTCCATTTTCTTGGCACTTGTTAAGATTCAGAGGTACCTCCTTTACTATGAGATCTTGAGGAGAACTGAATAAAAGAAAATATTGGTTCATCTTTAACATGTGTCCTCTTCTGACACTTCTTAAATTGAGTTTTGCAACTGTCTCAAAGTGCTGATTAGTCCTAACGGCAATGTCACAAAGATTCCAAAGAACAAACATTCGAGCCCTAAGTATATATAACACATTCTCCATGAAAAGGGACCATTTGTGGCAGCCCTTTTTGTAGTGGTTTGTAGCATGATGAAGAGAGCCATATGTACCCAGAGAGAGCCCTGTGTGGATCACAACATAGTATTTTCACTCTTTTTGTTGTTCTTTGCTAGCATTTTGTTTTCTTTTTCATTTTTTTTCCTTTTTGATCTGATTTTTCTTGTGCAACAAGATATTTGTGGAAATATGTACAGAAAAATTGCACATGTTTAATATATTTTGAATTACTTGCTGTCTAGGAGAAGAGGTGGGAGGAACAGAAGGAAAATTTTAGAACACAAGATTTTGTTAAGTATGAATATTGAAAATTATCTATGTATATATTTTGAAAATAAAAAGATTTAATTAAAAAGATATTCTCCTCCACCTTTCACAACAGTTTTGGGTAGTCTTAAAAAAAGTGGAACAAGTTACCTAAATGTCAGGAGTACTAGACTTGCCATTGCTCAGAGGCAATGTGATGTAGTGGAAAGAGCAGTAGGTTTGGAATCAGGAGAACCAGAATTTCAGTTTCTGATATTTAAGAGCTATGTGATTATTGACAAGCCCCCATTTTTTTTCTCTGGGCTTCAATATCCTCATCTTGAAAATAGGATAATGGTAACTAGACTTCAATCATATGGTTGTTGTGAGGGTCAGTTAATGAATAGTTATTATCATTATTGCTAATTGGTTTCAGAACTATTTTTATTTAGCAAGGTGCTCATGCAGAGCATAAGCCTTCTGGTTTTTCCCCTTGAAGTTACCAGACTCTGAAAACCAGCTCTACAGTACCTTCTGTGCATCTCTACTTATAGCTGGAATTCACACTGCACAGTCAGCATCCCCTTGGGCAATTCATATGCTTGGCATATATTTTGAAACTTTTGGCTTTGTTTTAAAGGAAAATCAAAATGAAAAATAAGCTCTTGATATCCAGTGTTCAGTTTTTGAACAAAATTTTCAAAAAATGAAGCAAAAATCAAGCTATTTACCAGAATATGTGCAATATATTATAATAATAATGCAAGTTAATGGTCAAGTATTTGGATCAAACACATATGTGACGAAAAGAGAAAAGGCAAGAGAAAAGGTCAGGAATAATACTGTTTTCGTTATCTAAATATTTTATTTTTAAAATTTTGAATATTTTCAATATTTCTATTGGGCTTATATCCCAGAGAGATCTTAAAGGAATGAAAGAGCCCCACATGTACAAGAATGTTTGTGGCAGCCCTTTTTGTAGTGGCTAAAAACTGAAAACTGAATGGATGCCCATCAATTGGAGAATGGCTGAAAAAATTATGGTATATTAATGTTATGGAATATCACTGTTCTGTAAGAAACGACCAGCAGGATGATTTCAGAGAAGACTGGAGAGACTTGCGTGAACTGATGCTGAGTGAAGTGAGAAGAACCAGGAGATCATTATACATGGCAACAAGACTATATGATGATCAGTTCTGATGGACTTGGCTCTGTTCAACAATGAAATGTTTCAAACCAGTTCTAATTGTTCAATGAAGAAAGCCATATAGACCCAGAGAGAGGGATATGAAATGTGGACCACAACATAATATTTTTATGCTCTCTATTGATGTTTGCTTGCATTGGGTTTCCTTTCTCTGATTTTTTTTTCTTGTAGATAAGATTTTTCTTGCACAACAATGATAAATGTGGAAATATGTATACATATATTCGAGTTGTCAAGTATTTTAACATAATTGACAAGTAGTGGATTTCCTGCCATTTAGGGGAGGGGTGGGGACTGGGGGGGGAATTTGTAACAGAAAGCTATATAAGGGTTAATGTTGAAGAATTACCCATACATATGTTTTGCAAATAAAAAGCTTTAAAAATTTTTTGAATATTTTATTTTCCCCAATTACATGTAAAAACAATTTTTATTTTTTGAAAAATTTTGAGTTTCAAATTTTCTCCTTTCCTCCCTCTTCTCCCCTCTTTATAAGATGGTAAGCAATTTGGTATGCAATCATTCAAAATATATTTCCATATTAGTTATATGAAAGAAAACAAAGATCCCCTCTCCACCCACAAATACACAACAATAAAATGAAAATAAAATGTTTTGATCTGCATTCAAGATCCATCAGGTCCCTCCTTCCCTCTGGAGATGGTTAATATTTTTCATTACAAGTCTTTTGGAATCATCTTACATCATTGTATTTGCTGACAATAACTAAGTCATTCATGTTGATCATCATACAATATTGCTGTTCTCCTCCTTCT
>JAJPUD010006155.1:65290-82181 GCA_023553655.1 Myrmecobius fasciatus
AGTCATTCATGTTGATCATCATACAATATTGCTGTTCTCCTCCTTCTGCTCACTTTGCATCATTATGTGTCAGTTCATTTAAGTCTTTACAGATTTTTCTGAAATCTGCCTGTTTATTCATTTTTATAATTTAATAGTATTTCATTAAATTCATATACTACAACTTCTATAGCCATTACTCAATTGATGGACATAATTTCCATAAGCTTGTCACCACAAAAAGAGTTGATTATATATGTGTGTGTATATGCATGTGTGCATATATGTATATATACAAATTAGTTAATTTGCCCTATCCCCTTTTTTTTTTCCTTTGGCATACAGACCTTGTAGTGGTATTACTATAAACTGTGTTCATACTTTTATAGCCCTTTGTGCATTTCCAAATTATTCTCTCAAATGTTTTATTAAGTTCACAAATCCACTAACAATGCTGGTATCCCACTTTTTTTCACATTCCCTCCAACATTTATCATTTTCTATAATATTAGTCAATTTGACAGATGTGAGGTGTTATCTTGAAGTAGTTTTGATTTGCATTTGATTTTGAGGCTTTTATGCCCTAAAACATGGTCAATTTTTGTATAAGTTCCATGAACCTCCAAGAAAAAAGTATATTCCTTTCTTTCTACATTAAATTTTCTCCAAAGATCTATCATACCTAATTTTTCTAAAGTTCTGTTTATACCTCCTTAACTTCTTTCCTATTTATTTTGTGGTTTGATTTATATAGTTCTGAGAGAGCAATGTTGAGATCTCCCACTAATATAGTTTTGCTGTCTATTTCTTCTTGCATCTCTCTTAACTTCTCGTCTAGGAATTTGGTTGCTATACTACTTGGTGCATATGTGTTTAGTGTTGATATTTCTTCATTATCTATGGTATCCTTTAGCAAGATATCATTTCCTTCCTTATCTCTTTTAATTAAATCCATTTTTGCTTTTGCTTGATCTGAGATCAGGAGCACTATCCCTGCATTTTTTACTTCACCTGAAACATAGTAAATTCTGCTCCAGCCCTTTACCTTTACTCTATATGTATCAATCTATTTTAAATGTGTTTCTTATAAACAACATATTGTAGGATTCTGGCTTTTAATCCAGTCTGCTATCTGCTTCCTTTTTTATGGGAGAATTCATACCATTTACATTCACAGTTAAAATTACTAACTCTATTTTCTACTATCATACTTTCTCCAAGTTATTTGTTTCTCTTTTCTTTCTTCCTTTCTCTCCACCCCAGTATTTTGCTTCTGACCACCATCTCCTTCAAACAGCTCTTCCTTTTTATAGCCGTTTCCCCTTTCTTATCCCTTTCCCCTTTTACTTCTCTTCTTTTTTCTATTAACCTCTCCCTGCCCTTTCCCTTTTCCTCTCCTACTTCCCTGTAGGGTTATACATGTTACCCTATGAAGTTAAATATCTCTGATATTCTCTCTTTGAGCCAAATCTGATGAGAGTCTGGTTAATGCAATGCTCATAACCCCCCCTTCTTTCCCAAAATTGTAATAGGTCTTTCTTGTCTCTTCAGGAGATGTAATTCACCCCATTTTACCTCCTCTTTCCTCTTCTTCCAGAACAATCCCTTTTCCATCTCTAGTTTCTTTTTTATATCATCACATTAAAATCAAATTATACCTATGCCCTCTAAGTATACACCTAAAAGAGATGCAGTTCTCGAGAGTTAAACATATCATCTTCCCATATAGGGAAGGCTGCTATATTTTGTCTAAGAGCCTCCTGGTATATTTCCTTGCTATGTGGAAGGTATTCCATCCTGGGTCTCTATTCTGTGCCTGCACCCAGCCACCTATTCCCATATCCTTCTACCCCATCTACCCACCCCATACCCAATTGAAATAGACTTTTCCTGAAGTTCTTCCAAAATATCTTCTGCTGGAAATTTGTTACTCTCCAAATATTTGTGGGTACTATCACTCCAAAAGCAGTTCACAAGCTCTGGAAAACATTTCTGTTTTCCACCTATTTTAGGATTGTTCCCTTAGTACTGTCCATAAAGGGGCAAGGCTGAGGTAGAGTGTAGACAGAAGTAAGATGGAGTAATTTAGAGCTGGGTTATGACACAATGGCCTACCTGGCTCTGTTTGTTTCCTTATTATTGCAAATACAGGGTAGGCTACCCAGGGAAGAAGCCTACCAGGGAGTATCTTCCAAGATTGTACCTATCTGGAATTTTGTTATCTTGTTCCCTGATTCCTTTTATAACCCTCCCCTGGGTTATTACAGGAGTAATTGGAACCATTTGGGGTTTTTCCAATTGTAACTATTTCCTCTTGTCCTATCCTATCCTTGCCTGTCTTAGTCTAGCCTATATTATTACCTTTTTTAATTAAACTTTTTATTTTCAAAATATATACATGGATAATTTTCAACATTCACTCTTACAAAACTTTGTGTTCTAATTTTTCCCCTCCCTTTCCACATATCCTCCCCTACATGGCAAGTGATCCAATATATGTTAAACATGTGCAATTCTTCTATACATATTTCCACAATTATCATGCTGCACAAGAAAAATCAGATCAAAAAAGTACTGAAAGTACTATGTTGTGGTCCACATTCAGTTCCCATTGT
This sequence comes from Myrmecobius fasciatus, assembly GCA_023553655.1. NCBI lineage: Eukaryota > Metazoa > Chordata > Mammalia > Dasyuromorphia > Myrmecobiidae > Myrmecobius > Myrmecobius fasciatus. The sequence continues at coordinate 67,885 of JAJPUD010006155.1, forward strand.
CCTCTCTCTGGGTGTAGATGACTTTCTTCATCACAACACCATTGGAACTGGCTTGAATCATCTCACTGTTAATGAGAGCCATATCTGTCAGAATTGATCATTGCATAATCTTGCTGTTGCCATGTACAGTGATCTCCTGGTTCTGCTCATTTCACTTAGCATCAATTCAAGCAAGTCTCTCCAGGCCTCTCTGAAATCATTCTGCTGATGATTTTATAGAACAATAATTATATTATTATCTACTTATTTATATATATATGTGTATATAGATATTTGCATTTACAATGTAGGCAGTGTAAGAGAAAAAGGAAAGAGTTTATTTCATTCATTCTATTACAATAGAATTGGAGCCTCCAGATTTGTAGTTAAAAGGTTTGGGTTCAAACCCAACTTGTCTTGGCTAGATATGTCAAACAGGGCATACCATCTGCTCTCAGTTTCCTTATGTGTAAAATAGAAAATTTGAACTAGATTGTCTCCGAGATTTCTTCTCCCCCAACAAGCATGATCTTAATTCCTCCCATGTAAAACATGAGAGATGTACTATAATACACCAAAGTTACTTTCAGCTCTAATTCCTAAGGTCCTGTAATTCATACACCAAAATGTGTTTCCCATGTTTTTAGTTTTGCCTCCTCTATACAGTGAATTTCTTAATTCTTTAGACTGGTATGGTATTTACTTTGTGCCTACATAAGCTCCATTTATTGGATCTTAGGTTTTACTTTTATGTTTCATTATTATGTTTTCTGAGTTTTATAAAAATAACCACAGGTTTCTTCACATAAATATTGCTTATTTGTGACCTATGGTATAGTTCCTTCTTCCATTTAGATATTGAAACTGATCCTCCCCTCCCCTAAGAAATTTCTCAGATCCCACTTTATAGTCTGGAAGTAATGCTGGACTTTCCAAAGTTATTATATCTGAGCATAATCTCTGATAAATCTCACCAACTTAGAAAGGTTACTTACTATAGTCTTATTGATAACTTCCCCTTAAAGATCAAATCAGCTTAGTAAGAGAGACTTATTAACAGAAAGCTGTTCCTTTGATGATTATTATTGTTGCTGGTGTTATCATCATCATAATTAATAATTATAACTACCATTTGTATGTTGCTTTAAGGTACAGAGAATATTTTATATGTGCCATTCTATTTTATCCTTACAAGAATCCTGTGTTGTAGGTGCTAGTAGCAGAATTTCTGTCACATATTAGATGTTAGATAAATATTTATTGACCATTATTATTTCTACTTTGCAAAAGAGCAAGGCTGAGCAAGGTTAAATCACTTCGCCATGGTTATATAATTAGTGTCTGAGGGAGAGATTTAATCCCTTGACTCTACATCTTGCATTTTGTAAACTATTGCATATAGCTATCATATGCATTATTGTTGTTATTATTATTTAAATTATTATTAATTATAGAAGCTTCTGAAGCCTCTCTACTAAGGTATAGAGGAGTTATGATCTGTGTTATAGGCTGATACTATGGTCATACAGGGCTGCAGAAGTTTGAGGTATAAAAGGTAGAAGTGGTGCTGTGGGAAATTAACAACTACCATGCTGAGTCCATAATTCTCAATGTAGCAATTACAAATATCCTAGGTCTTGCTAATACCTCCTACAGAAGATAAGTCACCATCCCTCCTTTCACAAGTCTCACTTAACTTCCTACCTCTTGCTATGGTGTTTTGACAAAACTTTTTCAGTTATTATGGAGTATTTAATTTTTTTTCTATCTGGTGCTCTTGTCAGTGATAACTCTTTTCATGAAGGGGGGAGGAGTGAGATTTTAATAAGTGAGCAACTGACTTGCTTATTAGTATACATCTTTAATGGAATCCATAACATACCTCAGAATATTGAAAGCAGTGACCTGGGGTGGATTATCCCAAATATTTTAGCAAGAATCAACCAAATAATGAATAAATCAAGCAACAATCCTTTATTACAGATCTATTATGTGCTAGAGGCTATATTAGACAGTTCTTTCCCTCAAGGAACTAATTTTCTATCAAAGTCAACAGTGTGTGAGTAAGTGTAATACTCTCTCTATGTATATAGTTTTATACAAAATTATCACATAGTGATTTAAAAGGAAAGGCTCTAGTAGATAAGGGAGCAATGCAATTAGGAAACACCTATTTATATTGTAAAAGAATTTATATTGCTGAATCTTAAAGGAAACTAGAGCTTTTACTAGTTAGGAGTTAAAGATAAGGAGAAAGTACTTTATGGATATGGACAACAGCTGGTACAAAGAAAGAAAGACAGAAGATATAGAGTCCTGTGCTAGAAAAATAAAGAATTCCAGTTTTGCATTTTATACAGGAAGGTAAATGGTGTGCAATTGATCAACAACAAAAATATCCAGCATTTGCATAATGCCTACTATATGCTCCTACTATTAAGTGCTTTACAAATATTATTCCATTTGATTCTCACAACATTTCTGTGAGGCAAATGCTGTTGTTATTCCTCACTTCAGAATTGAGGAAACCAAGGCAAATTACTTTGTCTGGATCAAGACCACACACCTAGTAAGTGTATGAGACAAGATTTGAAATCAGGTCTTCCTGACTCCAGGTCCAGTCTTATTTTTACTATGCTACCTAGCTATCTCTGAAATAGAAAATTAAAAAATTAAGTTGAGACAAATTAGTAAAGAGCTTCAGATGCCACAGCAACTTATATTTTGAACATAGAGGTGATTGGTTGTCATTGGTTAATTTATCAAGAAGCAAAAAAAAAAATAATAACAATCAGGTCTATGCTTTAGGAATCTCTCATTGGTAGTATGTGGAATATGGATTAGAGTAGGAGAGATTTAAAATAGAGAGACCAATTTTGGAGTAATTGTAATAGTCCTGGTGAAAGGCAATGAAGACTTATGGGGGTTATATAAGTGAAGAGAAAGGAATAGTTCTAATAGATGCTATGGAGACAGAAATAAGATCTGGCAACTGGCTGCCTATGTGAGGTAAGTGAGAATAAGGACTTGAATTTTACAGCATGATTTTCAATTGAAGCAATTAGAACAATAGCAATACCCTTTACAGAAATAGGAAAGTTTGATGGAATTGTGAGTTTGAAGAGAAAGATAATAAGAATTAATGAAATATAGGACTATTGTCTTCAACCTTATTCTAAGGATCCTATCATGAACATCTCTAGTTTTGTGAAGGTAATTTTTGCCTATAAGTTATTTCTAGTACCTTGCATTTCAAACTAACCATGGATTAGCTAGTCTATTGAGGCAACAAAATGAATATTTTCAGATATAGGATATGAGACTGCTATTTTCCTTCATATGTGCTCAGTTCTGTGGGGTTCTATAGTATCTTATTTCAAGGCCATTAAGAGCTTAATTTCTTTAATTTCTTTGTAGCCTCCTTATTCTTGTTTAGTTGTACTGGTATTTGGGACTTAATTCTTTGGTTTCATTCAATAAGCAATACTCCCATATATGGTTGCTCTGCCCAAAGGAATATAAATTTTGATCTCTGAAAACTCACAAGATATCTTGATGTTTGGGGGGGCTAATTTTTTTCTCTTTTCCGTATTTATTTATTCTGTCTTTTTTTTAAACTTAGACAATTAACTTTTTTGTCCCATGTAGTTTCATTTATGATTTCTTAAAATAGAACTCTGGAAACCCAAGCTCGGATAAAGCCTATTGGTATTCAAACAGGGCTACTTGATCATGCTTCAAACCCAAATCACTTGATGCTCTCTGATTAGTCAATTATAAGGCCCACCTCAAGACTCACTGGGTTTGCTTATGGTTTGGGTTTAGATGGCTCAGTGTAAATAGCAGTGAGTGTAAATAGCAATCTCTTGTTGTTGTTGTTGTTGTTGTTGGTTGAAGGAATTTTTATTTTTTTTTAATTTTTATTATTTTTTTTGTTATGGATGTTTTGCCCAGTCACCTTGAAAAACTTCCCTTATCAGTTTGATGTTTTTGTTTTTGTTTTTGTTTTCCCTAAGCAAAACTGGCTATCTTTTGCATCATTTGTTACTTAGTCTTAAATCACAGAATGGGTGTTATTTCAAACTTAGACCTGGTAAAGAACTTAGTTTAAATAGGCAAATCTGGGATCATCTCTAGTCACCCTGATTTGTCTTGCCACTGGACTCAGATGACCCTGGAGGAGAGAAAGGTCGATGATTCTGCACTTAAATCCAATTCACTTGCTTGACATGGTATCACTTCCCTAATGCTATGGTCCTCTTTGAGACCTGAGATTAAATAACAGCAACATCAACAATTTAGGCATGTTTGTTAAAATACCAGATTCACTAAAAGACTGGGCTCAGTCCCGAGGGAGCTTGGTCTGTAATGAAAAAAAGCCATCTTTATTTTTCCTTATAATCTGCCTCATAAATCCTTCAATTTAGCTCCTTAGGGAAAATTTAATTATAACTTTTGTTTTGACTTAAGCATAGAATTTCTCCAAAGTAGGTAGTGTAAAGATATTCAGTGTCTGACATGAATCAGATCTGGAACAGATTTTTATTTTCAATACATAAAAGAAATTCTAAAGAGAAACAAATCTCAGAACATGCACAGATAATAAGAGAAACTAAGTAAGCATTGGTGCTATACTTTGTCAAGAGGTTGACACTTAAAACTACTTAAACATAAAGCAATTTGTAGACTGATTTTGTTTGTAGATAGTGCATTTTACATTTGCACTTTTATATTTCAAAATATATTTTATTGATATATTTGTTTTATTTTTATTTTTTTTAATGAAAGGTTTTTATTTTCAAACATATGGCATGGATAATATTACAACACCAACCCTTGCAAAACTTTGGGTTCCAAATTTCCCACCCATTCCCCTACCTCCTCCCCTAGATGGCAAGTAATCCAATATATGTTAAACATGGTAGAAATATATGTTACATCCAAAATATACATACATATCTGTATAATTATCTTGTTGCATAAGAAAAATCAAATCAACCAGAAAAAAATGAGAAAGAAAATAAAATGCAAGCAAACAACAAAAAGAATGAAAATGCTATATTTTGAACCACACTCAGTTCCCACAGTCTCTGGGTATAGATGACTCTCTTCATCACAAGATCATTGAAACTTGTCTGAATCATCTTATACAATTGAACTGTTGAAAAAATTTCTTCATCCAGGTCTTATGATAAAATGGATGTGGTGTATCTATCTTATTTTATTGTTTGCTGTCTTTTTGAAGAGTTTGTAACAGTTATTGAGGATTCCTTTACTTGCCACATTTGAGTCCTAACCTAATAGGACCCAGGGTGCACAGATCTCTCAAAAATCTCCAAGATTAGGCATTTGTATTTCAGAATAAATACTCATTCATCTAACATCAGGAAAGCATGAACAAAAGAAGTAGCCTAAAACCAGACTCAGGCTTGCCTAGGGATTTAGATGCCATGTGTTCACAGCCACAGGGAGACTCCAGTAGGAGAAGTATGTCACCTTTCCCTTACTTGGCCCTTGTGAAGTGATAAATGCACAACAAAAAAGGAAGTAATAGCTGAAGGTGGGGACTGCTACCTTTTAATCATCTACTGAATCATCACTTCAAGAAAGGGGATTTTTAATTATCTCACAGTTATGACCTGAGTCCTGTATGGCCAGAAGAAGATCACAAAGAGCCACACATAGTTAACCCATAACCAGGAAGCATTATTAAGAACACCCTCATTCCAATGACCATTATTAAATTGGCTATATCTTTATCTATATCTGTATCTAGCATGTTAAACTAGAAAGGAGAATGAGTGAAAGGAAGTAATTGTAGTTTTTCTGTATCATTCTGTTTTCTAGTACCGGGAATCTCATTCTTCTTTGGGTTTCTATTCTCTGGCTAAGTGAGAATTCTGTTTTCCTTCTTTTTCAATTTTTTTTCAATTTTTTTTTTTTTGCTTTCCCTTCTTGGAGGCTTTTTCTCACTTCCTCAAATCCTCAAGTGTGTGCTTTTCATGGCCGTCTTTTTTAAGTTTCAGACTTTTGTGTCTTGCTCTTAGACAACATAATGAGCAGGTTTTTACTGATCTAAGCAAGTTCTCAGCAGGAACCTCTCCCTCAGTTTTAGTGTCCCATAAACCACAGGCATTACCACAAAGTATCTTAGTAACAGACTGCTATTTTTTCGCAAAGGCAGTCTGACAGTTGAAGCATTCACTGTATAGCTGGCTAAAGTATTTCAGATTTCTGAGTGAGAAGCAGCCATCCCCATTTATACCCAGCTTCTTTCTCTCCTATTACTTCATATGGCAAACATTTGGAGCCCAATGTCTGTTTCATGTGCAGCTAAAATGTACACACAATTGGATGTGATATGTCACTTTTCATTAGAGCTGCATCTAAGAAGAGAAAAAAAATGCTATTTCCCATACTACTTCAAGCTTAAAACAACAATAATAACATAATCTGACATTATTGTGGGTTAAATAGATTACTATGAAACCATCATGAGTAAGCGAATATCAATTGTATGGATGCTCATGAACTTGAATGTCCAGCTGTAGAAGAGTAGATTTGTAGTCAGAGAATTTGTAGTCAGAAAATCTGAATGTGGCTGATGTAGGTAACAAATGTTGGGATCTGGTCAAGTAAAAAATTCACCATGGCCATTCTCTTTGGCAAAATTTTAGTTTATTTAGGAGAAGAGGTTACAGACAAAATGAAAAGGTACAATAGACTCTAGGAATGGGAAATATGAAATAAAGTTGGAAGAACAAAGAAAAGAGTTTTATGGAAAGGCAAGTTCCCTAGTGAAAATTGTCATTTACCAGGAGGAAGGAAATAGCCCATCAGGTCGGGAAAGTCCTTAGCTGACAGGCAAAATCTTGAAAGAGATTTACCATCCTAAACAGAAGTGGGATTTGAGAGGAGAAACACCATGTGGCACCAGTGGGGATTTGGGAGACACCATGTAGCTTGAGAGAAAGGTAAGGAGAAAAACAAGTCAGAGTGCCATGGGGGACTGACCCAAAGGAGGTCTGTAGTGAAGCCATGGGCCATAAACTGTTTTATAGAGAAAATTTAGCCTCAGGGACTTCACAGAATTTGGATTTCTGGCTGTCTTATCTTAAATCTCCCATTATCAGAGCCTTCTTCCTACCTGTTCTAAGGATCAATTTTATTAATTATTCAGCTTCTCTCTGTCCACTAAACCCACCATTCAGGACCTCATCATGGGTGCCTCTAATCTGTGTGGTATTGAGCATTGTGAGATAATTTTTCTGAGCTTTCTTTGGCCTCTCCAAGTTATCGAAGGTCTCTTACAACTCTAAAATTAAGATACTACAAGGCTATCATCAAGAAATATACATGTTCTGCCTATATACAACATCCTTCTCCCATCAGAACTAAAGGCCTTACCCATGGAATTATAGTCTTTAAACTATAGAGTTTTCACCTTATCTTATCCTAACTCTGAGTCAAGGAGGTAATGTGGTAAAGCCGGGAGTCAGATGCTTACTAGCTATATGATCTTGGGCAAATCACTTAACTCTGTTTTTGTCTCAGTTTCCTCATTTGTAAAATGAGATAGAGAAGGAAATGCGAACCACTCCACTATCTTTGCCAAGAAAAACTCAGTGTCACAAAGAGTACATAACTCAAAACAATTAAACAATAACAAAACCCCTAACTGGTTCACCACACCACATTCTGGGCATTTCTATTTCTATATTCTATTTCCTATATTTCTATTTCTATTCCATCCTTTGCATCCTCCTGAAGCCCTTTCATCAGGATTTTAGATTTGATGGTTGTGTTTTCAGAAAGAACACAAGCATTTATTAAGCACCCACGATGTTCCAAGCACTTTTCTAGACACTTTACAAATACTATCTCATTTGATCCTCAAAATAATCCTCTAGATTAGGTGCTATTCTGTTCCCCATTTTGCACTTGAGGAAACTAAGGCAGACATGTTAAGTATAATCATCATAATTAATGATGGTAACAGCTAAAATATACTTACTATATTTTAGGCACTGTGCTAAGCATTTAACAATTATTACCTTTTTTGAACCTTATAGCAACCTTTCGAAAGTAAGTGCTATTGTTCCTGTTTTACAGAGGAGGAAGCTAAGGCAAAAAAAAAAATAGTGACTTGCTCAGGGTCCCACATCTAGTAAGCTGTCTGAATCTGGATTTGAGCACAGGTTTTAAAAACTCCAGACTCATTATTCCATCCATCACGATACCCAGGCATCTCCTGTTTTATCTCATCTTGCCCTGACATAGGTCCATCACTTCACTTTCAGGCTATCTCTACACCCTATTGAAGTGTTTGAAATATCCTTTGCCTTCTTACCTTCCAACTATATTTTGTCTTTTCTTATTAAAAATGTAAGCTCTTTAAAAGCAAGGAATATCTTAATGTCTTGTTTGCATTTATTTCTTCTAAGTTGGTACATGATAAGGGATGTGAACATAATCCCTTCCCTTGTTAGGAAGAAGCCCAAATGACTATTATCAGATATAACCAATTCCCAGATTGTCCTGTTGGTATAGAGATTATGAGGCTGGAACTCCTGTCTGTCCTTCAAACCTTTGTGCATCTTTAAACAATCTTTGAGATGTTGATTAGCATTATCTTTAGACAGATTTGGGACCTAGTCTGCCAGTGCATTCCAAATGGCTCTTAGATTCTCTGTGTGAGTTTTTGCTTTTACTTCCTTGGTTTCTCTGAGAAACCCCCAAAGCTGTATTTTCTCTATAAAAGATTGGTTTATGATGATCTTTGTTAGTTTTTTAAAAGGATTTAAGCCTATTATGAAGTACTTTCTTTCCCTCACAGTTTTCCCTTTCCCTTTCCCTTTCTCCTTACTCTAGTTAACTCTGGTTAGTCTGCTGAACTCCTGTATGGATCTATTCTGGCAGTTAATGCCTTACTCCTATCTTACAGGGCATTTCTTTTCTTCTGGTTAATTTTGAATTTCCCTGTGGAACTAGTCTCTTCCTTACTAACTATATGTGCTCCTGATTTTATTTATTTCATATTTGCCACTCTTGGTGCCTATTTTACCTCTTATTTTTGTCTGTAAACTCTTATCTTAAAAAAAACCTTGCTTTTTGCCAAAGAGAATAGTCATTATGAATTTGTCACATCTTTATTATAAGGTAGAAATTGCTACCCTGACCTCATCATAAGTACTTAACATATGTTTTTTCTCATTTACTCATTAATACTTGCATAGACATAACTATTTATAGCATATTCATATATCTCTTCAGATTCAACAACCTCTTTCACAGGGGCTCATCAAAGTTCTTGGAACTGCTTTCTTGACACACAAGATGAGGAGAGAAAAATGCTGATGAAGTGAGATAATTCTGAATTACCAGATGAGTCCACTGTGCCAGCCACTTCTTGGCCACAGAGAGATGCTGAATAGCAAGTTATTCCTTGAAAGAAATTACCTTTAAAAAAAATGTTGAGTGTTTTACCTTGTGCCAAATGAGCTAATCTTTCCAAAGCTCTGACTGTTTTTCTCACAAGCCAGTTTTTAATGGTGAATGGATTAAAGGTAAATGTTGGGCTAGCCTGTGAAAGCTTTTCTAATAGAGAACTTCAGTGATTCACAGTTATCTTTATTTGGCTGGTCATAGCAAGTCCTTCAAACTCACATTTCTTTTCCTCTCATTGATCTTATTTGAATCCTTTGGTGTCTCTTCCTAGAATGTTAGGGAGACTGGGTTCCACAGTGGATAGAATGAAGTCAACAGGAGTCTGAGTTCAAAGATAACTTTGCATGTGTATTAGCTGTGTGATCCTGGGAAAGTCACAAAGACCAATTCATCTTAGTTTCCTTATCTGTAAAATGAGTAAGAGAAGGAAATGGCAAACCATGTCCGTATCCTTGCCAAGAAAACCCTAACAAGAAGCTATCCTTTCTACATTATTTTTAGGGATAGTTAGATGGCTCAGTGGATAAGAAGAGTCCTTTTCTTGAGTTCAAATCCAACCACAGATTTATTAGTTGTATGATCCTGCAAAAGTCATTTAACCCTACTTGTCTTAGTTTCTTTGTAAAATAACTGGAGAAGAAAATAGCAAACTACTCTCTGCCAACAAAACCCCAAAAGAAGTCACAAAGAATCATACAAGACAACCATGGCAACAACAACAAAAAAGAGTACTTAATTAATAAACCAGAACTTTCAGAGAAAGAGAAACCAGTCTAGTCTGGAGGAAATCTTTGGAAGCATCACCTTTTCATACAAAGTTGACCTACAGAGGTCCAGTCTCAGTTCCTAACAATCCACAAAAAAGTATGCATTCAAAAGAGCCTTGACCAAGTAAGCCATTTTTATGGAAAACACATAGATAGCTTCTTACTACCGAAAACCAGAATCATAAAACTTTTGAATTGGATAGACTCCATATCCAACTCTCTGTTCCAACTCACATAGGAAAGCATAATTCTAACTGATCTTAATGATACTATTCCTAGTATTTTTATTGGAAACAAAGGCTCAATATTAGGGTTTGATATTAGTGGATTGTCTTATACTGGAGATTTTCAATTAACAGGTGACTAACTATGTTTAGGGAAAAGTTAGACTAAGTATGCTCAAAGGTTCCTTCCCCCTCTGTAATTCTGTGATACATGGGGCTTGCATATTAAATGGAATTAATCAATTCATCTCATAATGTTGGTAGATTTTGCTACTTTCCTTCACCATATATGCCTCTAGGATCCAGATGGCAGGCTTGTTAAGGAAATAATGCTGTACCACTAAGAATTCTGTGAAGATCAAGGGTTTATTGCAAAATTGCAAGAGAGAAATCCAGCACCTGAAAGTGAACTGGAATTCTCCCCTAACAGCAAGGCTCACAGAAAGAGTTATGCAGCATAAGAACAACAAAGAGGATACATTAGCACAATTAACCTCTTGTAGAGATAAAAAAAAAAATAAGAGCTTGGAATATAACCAATGAACCGGAGCAACAAAGATGTGGCTTCCTCTAATTCTTTTGAATTCTTTAGTGCCTCCTTATCATTAAAGTCAAACATTTTCAATTAGAACAAAGAGGCTTCTTAAGTTTAAAAAGAACTTGAAGGACTCCTGAGGCTACTTGCTGTTTTTGTAAGGTAGCTAATTCAGAAGTGTGCTGGAGCCAGCTCAAACTGGCTCTCAAGACCCTTGTTAAATTTTCAGTGGGAGCATTTATGCCTCAAGCATTGGCAAAAATTACAAATCAGAACTTGATTTATTGTTTTATTGATTTCTTAAACTTAAGAAAGTGATGGAAAAAATGTTAGTAATAAAGATTAAATTTAAAAAGGGTCTCATGTTGTGGAGAACTGATAGTTTAATATTTGCCAGACACCCAAATCTACTCAATTAAGGATTAAAAGTTTAAAATAAATTTTACAGATTCTAGTATACCCAAGAAAAATTCCTAGAAAGACTGAAGCCATGTAGCAAAAATCTTGTAGAAGCCAATAGATGCCAGAAAATTGGAGATATTTTAGAAAAAAAAATTAATACCTAGTTTTCTGGAGCATGGCACACTTTTTAGTTTAATTTGTATTATTAACAATTTCTCAGTATTTATATTAATATAAATAATAAAACAATTAATCTGGCTCTGATTTGTAATTTTTGCTAATTTTCAAAGTATAAATATTTATACCAAAAATTTAACAATTGACTCTCACAGCAGCTCAAGCTGGCTCTAAGCACACCCCGACTTAAAATCTATTTACTTTGCTCCTCAGAAGAAATGAGACACCATTGGGTCTTTGCCCACATAAACTATATATAAAATAAGGCAATCTTTGACCCAGCAGTGTTTCTACTGGGCCTATATCCCAAAGAGATTTTAAAGGAGGGAAAGGGCCCCACATGTGCAAAAATGTTTGTGGCAGCCCTTTTTGTAGTGGCAAGAAACTGGAAATTGAAAAGATGCCCATCAATTGGAGAATGGCTGAATAAATTATGGTATATGAATATTATGGAATATTATTGTTCGGTAAGAAATGACCAGCAGGATGATTTCAGAGAGGCCTGGAGAGACTTACATGAACTGATGCTGAGTGAAATGAGCAGAACCAGGAGATCATTATACACGGCAACAACAGTACTATATGACGATCAATTCTGATGGACGTGGCTCTCTTCAACAATGAAATGTTTCAAACCACCTCCAATTGTTCACTGAAGAAAGCCATATACACCCAGAGAGAGGGATGTGAAATGTGGACCACAACATAACATTCTCATACTCCTTGATTGATGTTTGCTTACATTGTGTTTCCTTTATCTGATATATCGTTTGTGTAGACAAGATTTTTCTTGCACAACAATGACAAGTTTGGAAATATGTATACATATATTCGATTTACCAATATTTTAACATAATTAACATGCAGTGGATATCCTGCCATCTAGGGGAGGGGTGGGGAGTTGGGGGAAAAATTTGTAACGGAAAGCTATGTAAGGGTTATTGTTGAAGAATTACCCACACATATGTTATGCAAATAAAATTTAAAAAAAATAAAATTAAAAAAATAAAATAAAATAAGGCAATCATGGAGTAGGAAAGAGATAATAGAAATAATTGAAAAGAGAGAAACTATAGAAACCTAGCAACTTGGGGTCATTTGGTGTCTTGGCAAATATACTTTGACAACTCAATGATAACTTTTGAGGGTATCCCTGACCCAGATACCTGGGTAATTGATGTTCATGAATTATTTAGAAAATATCAAATCTTGTTCAACAAATAGGAATATGATACATATTTCAGGAAAAATTCTAGAACAGGAAGTTCAACTTTTGAAATTTTTGAAATTTGTGATTAAAGGAAGTGAACTTTATTCATCTAGATTGAAGATAAATGAATTGCATGTTACTGTTCTTAGGAACTCTGTACCAAGGAATAGACACCTACCTATTTTTGGATCCTTCCCTTAGGGAAGAAGGGGATCACTATCTCCCTCTCTAACCCCCTCCCCCCAAAGTAGAACATCTTTAGCTGTGCTTTCTGCTTATTATTTTGTCTTAGCCCAGGGCAAGGGAGGAAGGAAGATGCTGGGGGACTAGGCTAAGATAAGACCAGGATAAATGAAACAAGGACTTAGTGAGACTATCCCATAGTTACTGGTTCTGCTGTGGTGGGAGAAACTAAAGGATGAGAGAGAGATTCTGGGCAAGCCCTAGTCCCAGTCCAGGTCTTGGCTAGGAGAATAAGGATCCTTTGCCTGGTTACCCAAGGTTCTTGTTTCCAGGACTTGCTTTCTATATATGCTGAAATGAATCATGGGAGGCAGGTGTGCCTGTGAGAATTTTAGGCTTTTGTCCAAAGTGTAGGATGAGTTTAGAGTCTCCTGACACAGAGACAAAAATCAGGAAATCTCAAGGGAGTTCCTATGATATGCTTAAGAAGTAGCACAGCACAGAACTAATACATAGACTGGAAAAAGATAAAACCTACATATTTATTTAGCACACTAGAAACAGCTCAGAAAGGGAAAGAAGATGCACATCATCTCTCTCTCTCTCCCCAACCTGTCTGCACCTATGCCCAACATAGACAAAACTATTACATACATAAGACCATTGTTCATTAACTTAGAGAAGCACAATGAAAAGAATGGCAATTTTCCTGCTGTTAGAGTTCTAACTCCAGCTGTATCCCTGTGACTTTGCACTAGGGAGGGAAATTTACCTATCCACTAAGGACGTAGTCACATAGCTCTCCTGAATGCACAAGGCAGGAGACTTTATTCCCCTCAAACTGGTCCTGCCCATCTATGTTTTATAAGCAGCTTCCTAAGGTTGAACACCCCCTCTGAGAAGCCTACACATCTCCTAGGATCTTGAAGCACTTCCTCCTGGAAGCAGCCACATTTTCAGTCCCTGGGTCCGGTTACCCTTCCCTTCCTCATCAGTGGCCAGCCCTTCCTTTAGAAGAATTACTATTTTTATGGGGGTGGGCTTTTCCCCTCCAAGAATACCCTCCAGATAAACATCACAAATAGTTCGGTTTACTTTAGATGTTTAACATACATAGAGGGTCCTTCCTGAAAAAAATCTGCCTTTTGCCTTTCTTTGTATCACTACAGTTATCCCTTCCACACCACCTCGTTCCCTATCACAGTTTCCATATACTGCAAGTCAGAGAGGAAATTAAATGGGAATTTTTAGTAGTTTTGTGGATGCTGCAGATGACACGAAGGCCAGCAGATGACATAGAACTGATGACCAAACACTTAATCCAATTTTTGTAGTAAGTTCTAAGCACCTCATAAAAGAAAAAGAAAAAAAAA
>JAJPUD010006155.1:82191-100097 GCA_023553655.1 Myrmecobius fasciatus
TTTTTTTTTTCCTCTCCCTTTGACCATCTTAAGATCATTCTCACTAGAAGTGAAAATAAACTCAATTAGAATTTTGATAGTTCTACAAGATCCATTCTTTACAAAACACACACAGCCAAATTTTACACCACATTCCAGGACCCCTTTATCACGTGAAGGAAGAGCTAATGAAGATTGTCCTGATATTACCATCTGGCTGATTCTTCTGCATCCATATTTGAGTGTTCTATGAAATATATGAGTTCAACATCTCCTTTCTTTTGTTTCTTTTAGCACAGAGTACCTGGCATTTTCCAGGAAGTAAAATGCTTCTTTCAGAGAGGAAAAATAAGTGTGGGTAAGCAAGCGACTTTACATTATGCTATCCATCAGCCAGGCATCAAAGCTGAGATGAGCGGGACATTTCCACAGGGAATTCTTGCAATAGCAAGTTGTGTTCCTAGGAAAAATAGCCACCACAAATCTGAGATGAGGTTGTGGTCAGAAAGGAGTAAATACATCCTCATGATTGAATACATGCCCCCTGGGAAGGCATGGTTGGGAAAGCAGATGAATTACTGAGGAGCAGGAGCTGTAAGGGGAGAGCAGAGACTGCTACTCATGTAGTGAATGAGCAAAGACAATTCCTTACCTCTTGGGCACAATAAGCCCATTGTAATACATAATACTGGGCAGTCTTTTCTCCATTCTCCCACCAAAATTTTCAAAATGGAAGACTTCTCCACGTCAGTGTTCATAGCATCTCTCTGTTGCAATAATCCAAGGGAATAAATAGAGGAAGGGAGCAAAGTTTGTGATATGGGGCAAAATTCCTACTACTCTGGAAAATCTTGGGAGTAATATTTTACTTTATCTCTTCTGAGGGCTCCAACTTTTGTGATGCTATCCTCATGAAACATGAAAAACAAAACAAACTATAACAAACACTGTTGCTATTCTGAATGAAGATCTCCAGATACAAACTCCCCATGGGATCTTATTTTTACAAGGCTAAGGAATCTTCCTTAATTTATCAGGGTATTTTTCTCATTCTCATCTCAAGACAAGCCAATTCATGCTTTGAGTATCAATCCTGGGGCTCTTCAGTCTTTACTCTTTGATTTTCTGCCCCTTTTATAGTCCCAATCCAAACCAAAGCTATTTCTCTCTCATTTCATAGAATTGTAAAATTGAAGAAACAAGAGGTTAACTGATCCTAAACATTGATTCACTTTACAAGTATGAAATCATTATTCTAAAATTTTGGTTGTCCTTTTTGAGTAAAACATGACTCTGTTCAAATCCCAGATAAGTCTGGCTTTCAACCAAAAGGATGTTGAAAAGAAATTCTGTTAAAACAAATTGTTAGGATTGGCTCAGGAAGCATTGAAGATTAAGTCTAAGGACTGGAGGGATATATCAAGAAGAAATGACCCAGATGTAGCTTCTTACTCCAAATTCCTAATCATCAGTGGAAAATGGGGCATCTTCAGTAAGATTTCTGAAACTTGCAAAATATTACTCTGAAATAAGTTTTTTTTTAATTTATTCATTAAAAACTAAATACAAAATAAGGGAAGAAAATGAGAAAGATAGAAAAGGAGGAAAATATTGTTATGTGTCCAGTATAATATCCAGGAGGATTCAAAGTATGTAACAATAAATTAATATTTCAAGAAAGCATATGTAATAATAGAAGACATTACATTCATGACTATCCATCTTTACTTTGTTTCCTAGTAAGTTATTCTTTTGTTCCATGGTTTGTACTTTTACTTTATTCTTTTCTCCCTTTCATCTGCCCATCTCCCCCAAGCACACACACACACAGACATACACATATCCACAGACATGCATCTGAAAGAATATTAATATGACTGATATATAATGTAGATTTCTATCTTGATTGAATATTTTTGAGATCTGAGATCAATGTCTGAGATCAATGATTACTAGCCCTATTTTTTTCTTATAAATTCCACTCCTAATCCTTATCATGTTTATATCTCCTATTTCCGATCCCTGCTAACTCTGATGTCAATCTTAGACAATAGGTTTATATTTTCAGATATTCAATTAAACAATTTGTCCTTATTGAGCATCCTGAAATTAGTTGTTGATGTTGGCTCTTATATATTAAATTTTCTATTGTGTTCAAGTTTATTTGGACAAAATCCTGAAAATCTGCAAGTTCACTGAATGTCCATTTTTTTCATTCAATATTATGCTTAATTTTGTTGGATGTATTTTTAGCCTCAGGCCTCATTCTTGATTGTTGATTGTTGATATATAATATTCCGGGACTAGTGGTCTTTTATTATAAATATGGATAAATCCTGTATAATTTTAATTGTAGGTTCAACATATTTGAATTGTTTTGTTATTGTTTGTTTCTTGTAAATTTTTCTCTTTGATCTGTTGGTTTCAAAATTTAGCAATAATATTCTTTTATGTTTTCCTTGTAGGACCTCTTTAAGGTAGTGATCAGTGCATTTTTATTTTCTATTTCTACTTTCCCCTCTTGTTCTATCATTTCAGGACAATTTTCTTTGATTGTTTCTTATATTGTGTTGAGGTTCTTTTTTTTTCTTTTTGGTCATAAGCTTCAATAGATACTTTTTGCATCATTGTTCTAAAGACTGATGTGCTACCTCAAATATTATATTTTACTGTCCATTTGAAGAAACTAAGAAAAAATATATGAAGATAAACAGCCCTTCTGGATATAAGGCTGTTTTCTCTTCTTGATCTGTTCTCCAAATCTTTTGTTTTTCTAAAAGATGTTTTACAATGTCTTCTTTTTTCATTCTTTATAGTTTATTTTGTTATTTCTTGGTCTCTTAGCTACAATGGCATTCTTTCACTCAATTTTAGTTTTCAAAGAATTATTCTCTTCTTTAAGACTCTGAATCTCCTTTTCTAGTTGGTTAACTTTCTTTTCATAATAGTCTTTTTTGGATGGTATATCTATCTAGATATTTTCCTCAATCTCTCCCATTTGATTTTCCAAGTCTTTTTTGAATTCCTCTATACATTTTTTTCTGTGCAGGTATTCATTTAATGTTATTCTTTTGGGTGAAAGAGCCTTTTATTCCTCTTCACTATTCTCCTCTGAAAATGAGCCTTGGTTTTCTCCATTCTTTCTACTCTTTCCATAATAAGTTTTTATAGTTGTATTCTTTTTTCTTTACTCATTTTTTAAATGAGAACTTATTTGCATAACCACCTCTAATACTTGGTTGGGGAGGATGGTGTATCTGACTACTTCAGTTCTCCTCTGTGACCTGGAACCCCAAACCAAGAACCTGCCCTCTTGAAAGCTCTTGAAACCATCAGCTTACCTGCCCGAATGTTTCTGCATTCACTAGGTGTACTGGGTTCTTCTCGCCCAGGGCTGCATCTTGGCAGCCAGCAGGGCTTGTTACTTATCAGCAGAGATTCCCTCAATCTTCCCAGACTCAGACATTCTATTTCCTGGATACTTAGGTGGTGAAAGTTCTTGTGTTTTGGGCTACACAGGTAGCCCCAAGTTTCCCCTCTTTGCTATTTCTGCAAGAGGAATTCTGAAGGTATTTACACTTCACACTGGTTAGACCTCCATCTAGAGTCTTTTTTTTAAGCTTTTCTCCAGTCCCTTCAGGAGAACCCCTGCTCTGCCTCAATCTTACTTGTTATTTATGGATCTATATTAACCCTGAGGTGCAGTTTTGTTTAATTTTAAGGGAAATCTGGAGAGTATGGAATTTTTTGATGTATCTGCCATCTTTCTAGAATACTCTTATTCTGAAGTATATTAAAGGAATATTCCATATTAACAAAGAGTTAGGGAAGAGAAAACTTAGGTGAGGATAGAGAGGAATGATAATTGTGTTCACATCCCTAAAAAGCCATGTTTTGGAAGACAGATTCAAATTGTCCTGATTACTTCAAGAATTGAGAATTTGGATCAGTGGGTAAAAATTATAGGAATGGAGTTTTTTTGTGGATATAAAGAAAAGTGAGAGGCAGTATGATCTAACCCACAAAAAAGGAAGACTTATAGCTAGGAAGATTTGGGTTCAAATTCTTCCAGTCATTCATAAGTCAAAGATATAATAATGGGTAAGTTTTTAACCTCTCAGTCACCTTAAGAAATTCTTTATAAGAACAAATTATATACCAGGTGCTCATCAACATTAATAAAAAGTTTCTTCACTGGAAGTTCCCTAAAAAAGGAAACCATAAGTTCATCAAAAACAAAAATGAAAAGCCAAAAAAAGCATCAATAAAATAAATAAAAGTGTACTCAGTTGGGTTAATAAAATCTAACCCAAAAAAACCTTTCAAGCAAAATATAAGAAAGAAATGGCCAAATAACTGAAAATAATATAAACCTTTGCTAGATTGAAGTATGTGATTCAATAGTGTGATATGGAAGACAATAAAGCAATGTTTTCTTAGCTTGATATAGAGAAGTTTATATAGTGTCCAGAATGAAAGAGATGATAGTCTCACTTATTTTTCCTTAGTTAGATAATATCTGAATCATTGTATTCTGTTCTAGGTATCACATGAACAGAGGCTGAAGGACCTAAAAAGAATGGGATAGAAAATTGGAGTTAATCCAATCCAATAAATATTTATTAAGTGGCCATTATGTACCTCACTGTGCTAAGTGCTGAGGATACTGTTAATAAAAATAAAGAGAGTCCCTGTCCTCAGTGGGAGAGGAGATAACACAAAAAAAAAGCAGAGAAGCAAGATGGGGTGAGTGGAGCACCATAGAGTGTTTTATATTACGAAGTTTAACAAAAAACATAGGAAGAGCAGCAGCTGTAGGATGAAGTGAGCTCCAAAGTTCTGCCTGATTAAACTTTTTTTTGTCCCCTATAGGCAGAACTAAGATCAAAGGACAGAAGTTAGAGAGAGGGAATTTCAGCTAAATGTTTGAAAATACTTCTAATACATTTCCCCCAACTTTTGGTCTTGAAAGAAAGCTTGGATGATTACTTCTTGGGAATGGTATGTAATGGATTCTGTGGTGGAATATAATGAATTCTTGGTCATCTATGGGTTAATATAGATGGCATCTGAGGATATTCAAAATTATGAGATTCTATTTTTCTTGATCATACATCTGAAGAACTCCACTGATCTGAAACTCATTATTCTGCCAATGAGTTCATGTGATTTTGGGAATGTTCTGATGTTAGCATTCTCTCTCCCTTATATTAACCTGGTCTAGGAAGTGGAGCCAAGATGGTAAAGAAAAATCAGGAAGTTGCTTGAGTTTTCCCAAGTTTCCTTCTGAAACTACCTTAAATCAATCCTCTGAACAGATTCTGGAGTGTCAGAGCCTATAAAAATTAGAGAATGAAACAATTTTCCAGCTAAAGTTAACTTAGAAGGACTTTAGGAAATGTCTGTCTCACTTGGGTAAAAGGGGAGCAGAGTCCAGTACAGGTGGTGCTAGGCAAGCCAACCTGAGGCTCTTAGGCCCAGAACAGATGAGCAACCTTGCTCCTGGTTAGTAGGTCAGTGACACAGCAGAGCCAGATGTGAGGCCTCCAGTCCCAGAATAGTAGGCAAATTACCACCCTTGAAACTCAAGTAACAACAGGCCTGGCTAGGCTGGGCCACCCTAGCTCAGTGGGCAAGCTGCCAGCACCTGAAATCCTGGTGCATAAAACTAGTGGAAAGATCCCTTATTCCCCAGCATAAGAAGCTTGAAAAATGCCCCTTTTGTTCCAGGAACAAGGTTAAATTTCAAAAACCACAAAACAGGCTAAGTGAGCAAGAAACAAAAAGATCCCTGACCATAGAAAGCTACTATTGTGACAGTCAAGATCAAAACACAGACTTTGAAGAAGACAATATCAGAATGCTTACATGTGAAAAACTCAAAGCAGAATATGAATTGGTCTCAAGCCCCAAAAACCTTCCAGATAGTTCAAAAAGGATTTTTAAAGTCAAATAAGAAAAGTAGAAGAAAAATTGATAAAAGAAATGAGAGGCCTGTAAGAGAGAGTCAAAAGACTTGGAAAAGGAAGGACAAACATTGACTCAAGAAAACAATTCCTTAAAAAATTACAGTTGCCCAAATGGGGGGAAAATTCATTGTGCAAAACAATTTGTTAAAAAAGTAGATATGAAGAAACTTGGGAAAAGAAATGCAAAAGTTAACTGAAGGAAATAAATCCACAAAAATTATAATAGGCAAGGGGAACCTAATGATTCTATGAAACATCAAGAATCAAACAGAATTTAAAAAATGGAAAAAGAAGAACATGTAAATATCTTGCTGAAAAAAGAAGTTACCTAGAAAGCTGTTCCAGGAGAGATAATTTAAGAATTATTAGACTACCTAAAATCATCATCATCAAAAAAAAGCCTGGACACCATCTTTTTTTATAATAGTTTTGTATTTTCAAAATATATGCAAAGATAGTTTTCAACATTCACCCTTGCAAAACCTTGTGTTTCAAATTTTTCTCCCTCTCTTCTCCCATCTTCTCCCCTAGAGAGCAAGTGATCCAATATATGTTAAACATGTAAAATTCTTCTATATGTATTTCCATAATTAGCATGCTGCATAAACATGTAAAATTCTTCTATATGTATTTCCATAATTAGCATGCTGCATAAGAAAAATCCGACCAACAATTTTAAAAAAATGAGAAAGAAAACAAAAAAGCAAGCAAACAATAAAAAGTGAAAATACTATGTTGGGATCCACATTAAGTGGGGATCAGTGTTCTCTCTGGGTATAGATGGCTCTCTTCATCACAAGTCCATTGGCAACAACCTGAATCACCTCATTGTTGGAAAGAGCCATGTCCATCCTAATTGATCATTGCATAATCTTATTGATGCTATGTACAGTGTTCTCACTTCACTTAGGATCAGTTCATGTAACTTTCTCCAAGCCTCTCTGAAATCATTCTGCTGATTGTTTCTTATAGAACAATAATATTCCCTAACATTCATATACCATAACTTATTCAGCCATTCTCCAACTGATAGACATACACTCAGTTTTCTGTTTCTTGTCACTACAAAAAGGGCTGCCACAAACATTTTTGTAATGTGGGTCCTTTTCCCTTTTTTATGATGTCTGGGATACAGGCCCAGTATAGACATTGCTGGATCAGAGTACACATAGTTTGGTAGCCTTTTGGGCATAGTTACAAATTGCTCTCCAGAATGGTTGGATCAGTTTACAACTCCATCAATAATGTGTACTTTTCCCACATCCCCTTCTACCTTTATCATTCTTTTACTGTTATTTTAGCCAATCTGAGAGATGTGTGGTAGTACCTCAGACTTGTCTTAATTTGCATTTCTTTGATCAATAGTGATTTAGAACTTTTTTCATATGACTTGAAATGGTTTTTTCATCTGAAAATTGTCTATTCATATCTTTGACCATTTATTAATTGAAGAATGTCTTGTATTCTTATAAATTTGAGCCAATTCTCTTAAATATTTTAGAAATTAGATCTTTATCAGAGCCCTTGGATGTAAATTTTTTCCCAGTTTTCTGCTTCCCTTCTAATCTTGTCTGAATTTTTCATTTCATAATGTACTCTAGTTCTAAATCAATAAAATTATTGTTCTATAAGAAACAATCAGCAGGATGATTTCAGAGAGGTCTGGAGAGATGTATGTGACTGATGCTAAGTGAAATGAGCAGAACCAGGAGAATATTGTACATGGCAATAGCAAGATTATACAATTATCAATTCTGATAGATTTAGCTTTTCTCAGCAATGAGATGATTGAGGCCAGTTCCAATGATCCTTTGATGATGAGAGTCATCTACACCCAGAGAGAGGACTGTGGAAACTGAGTGTAGATCACAACCTAGCATTTTCACTTCTGTTGTTGTGGTTTGCTTGAATTTTATTTTCTTTCTAATTTTTTCCTTTTTGATCTGATTTTTCTTATCCAGCAAGATAATTGTGTAAATATATATACCTAAAAGAAAAAAAAAGAAAACTAGAACACTAATGAATTTTTGGCAGATTTCTTAACCAACCCAATCATTCTGGAGAGCAATTGGAAAGTATGCCCAAAGAGCTATCAAACAATACATGCCCTTTGATTGTGCAAAACTAAGTATTTATCTCAAAGAGATCATTAAAAAAGGAAAAAAATGTATGTGTAAAAAATGTTTGTAACAGTTTTTGTTTTGTTTTGTTTTGTTTTTTGTAGTGGCAAAGAATTGGAAATTGAGGGGATGTCCATCACCAAGAAATGGCTCAATAAATTGTGATATATGAATATAGTGAAATACTGTGGTGCTTTAAGAAATGATGAGCTGGTAGATTTCAGAAAAAAAATGGAGTTATATGAATTGATGTCAAGTGAAGTAAGCAAAAACAGCAGAACACTGCATATAGAACAGCAACATTTTGCTTTGATCAACTTTAATAGATTTACCTCTTCTCAGCAATACAGTGATACAGACTCACTCACTCACTCACTCACTCACTCACTCACCTTGGAAAACTATATCCACATCCCAAGAAAGAACTATGGAATCTGAATGCAGATTCAAATATACTATTTTCATTTTTTTCTTTCTCTTTTCCTTTTTTCTTCTGATTCTTCCCCCACAATATGACTAATATATAAATATGTTTAATATAATGCTATGTGTATAATCTACAACAGATTGTTTGGTGTCTTAGGGAGGAGAGATGGGAGGGTGACTTTTTTCTTACCTTTGATCAAATCAGAAATTAATCATTCTTTCTATTAATCATACATCACTGATCATAATATACCTATAGAAGAGTCTTCTCCAGGCTGAATATGTACAGTTCCTATGCCACATAATGATTGAAAAGCAGGTATTTTCTAGAGTAATAAGTAAAATTAGAGTTCTTTTTTAAAGTAAGAAGTAATCACTATTTGGTTCATTCATGAACCATTCAAGAATTAGCATCTCTATATCTCTTATATTCCAAATGTCTGAAATGACTTTCTATTTCTACATCTTATAACTCTTTCAAATCTTGCCCACTTAGGTTGTTCTCCTTAGGATTGCTCCTTTCTTGAAATCACCTATTCCCCTTACTCATTTATTAGTTTCACAAGTAACTTTTAAATCTACATATTACCCAGTCTAAGTTGAAAAAAGAAAGGAAAGGAAACAAACATTAATTAAACATCTACTATGCTCTAGGCACTATGCTAAGTGTTTTTAAAAGTACTATCTCTTTTTATCCTCACAACAATCCAGGGATTTATATGCCATTATTTCCTCTATTTTATAGTTAAGGAAACTGAGGTATATCTAGGATCACTCTAGGTCACATGGCTAGTTAATGTCTGACATTGAATTTGAACTCTGCTCTTCTTGTCCACAGACCCAATACTTTATTTACTGAATCACCCAGCTGTCTCTAGGAGCTAAGTATATTGGTAAATAGAATATAACTGGGGGCACTGGTCCATGTATTGCTTCGTCCTCATCTTTAGCTTCTTTCGATTCAGTAGACAAATTTCTCTAGTAAAATACCTAAAATGAGTAAAATATAATTCTGTAATATTTTAATAGTATTTCTATATTAGGGAAACAGAACAGATTTAGACATTTTACCTTTTTCTCTCATCTCACATATCTAATCAATTTTAGTTCCTAATAGTTCAACCTAGGCATCTTTTGGATTTATGCTCTTTTTCTTTCAAAGCTACCACCCATATTCAGCATTTTATCACTTCTTAATTACATTATTGAAGAGCTTCCTAATTAGTCTCCCTTTGTCAAAATCTTTTTCTTTTTTTAATCCATCCTCCACTTAGGTGACAAAATAATGTTCCCAAGAAATAGTTCTGACCATGTCAATGCTTGATAAAACTTCTATAGTGGTCATTTATTACCTCCAGGATCAAGCACAAACATTTTGTCTGTGATTTTTAAGTCTTCCTATAAGCAGGTAGCTATCAACTAATACATTCTTTTCTTAGACAACTTCCTTTGTCCGTTCTATACAAACCAGATAATTAGCTATTGCCCAAATATTATAAGCCATCTATCATTTCTATACATTTGTACAAACTGTCTTTCATTCATAGAATACATCCTTTCTCATCTCAACCCCTGAGAATTCTTACCTTCCTTCAAATCTTTGTTGAGGGATTGCCCCATTAACAAAAACTTTCCCTCATGTCCCTTCCTATTCGCACTCATTCCATCCTCAAATTTTCTAATAGCGCTTTGAGCCCCATCCTTTCCCATTTTCTCCCTATTTCACATAATACTTTTCTGAATGTGTGAACACACATTCACGCACACTTTTTCTTTTCTGTAGAATGTAAGGTCCTTAAGACATGTGTGTATATGTGGAATGTGAATGTTTGTGGATGTGTATATTTATGTATATATCTACATATGTATACATAAATATATCTTTTCTTAATTATAACTTGCTTGGGGCTTCTGGGGTAGATGAAAAGGAGAAAAAAGAATAAAGCAAATAAGATGCACAGCAGAAAACCAAAGAAAAATTTATAAGGAAGTAAGAAAAAGTGGACATTGATGAATGTAATTTCTTCCACAAATATTATATATATATATACACATACATATATATGTATATATACTTTCTTGATCTAACAATTTGTTGTTACATATTTTGAATCTTTCCTGATGTCCTGCTGTGAATATTAAAATGTTCTCTTTTGTTTTGCTTTATTTTACTTTATATTTCTTTTCTATTTTTTTTCTTACTCTATTTGTTCAAATAAAATTTTAAAAAAAGAAAAAAATATAGAAAATAAAAAAGTTAAAAAAAAAACAGAAAAAGAAAAAAAGAATGTAAGTTCCTCAAGGGGCTTTTTCAATTTTTTTTTCCATTGTACTCCCAATGACAGTAATAATACCTTGTATATAGTATATACTCAAATGTTTATTGCAACGAATACTGTTTGAGTCCAAACAGCACAAAAGCATGTTCCCTTATCTATTTACTGATACCTGATATAATACTTTATATCTCTAGGAAATGATTCTTTCATCCTTCCAAGGACAGAGAAGACAATTGGACTCAGCCTTCCTGAAGTGAATATTGTTATTTAATTGGCTGAAAACTGATTGCTCACAAGTCCCTTGTGCTTCTGTGCTGGTCCCCAAAAGATAAGAAAGACATAAATTAGAGAAAGAAAAATCTAGAGAGATCATAGCAAGGTTTGTAAAATATATACTAATGATATTTTCCAAAGATGAAAGAAAATGTTTCAAACATATACTCCTAATGTAACAAGACCCTTTCCAAGCTTGGATATATTGGTGGGAAGGAGATAACATGAGATACTTTGGGCAAGTACTTCTGCCATGTCATCTTATATTTAATTTTTTTATCCAATTTTATCTAGTTTCAAATGTGGCCGTTTCTTTGCCTTTCCAATTACTAATCATTTGCCATTCTGATAAATTTGGTCCCCCATAATAACTGAAGAACCTTTATAGTATAGGGAAAGAAAGTTATTTAAAATTTCACTTTACTTTTGGCAACTGCAACTTTGAGAATCTGCAGTTAGTATATTGATATAAAGCTATGGGCCTTTTTCTTTCCTAATTGAGTTTACCAATCCTTCTGTGAAGGAACATGTCCCAGATAGCTGTACAACAGCCATGAAGTTGAAGCTTTTCTTCAGGAGGAGCATAAAGAGCAATGTCCATGACCTTGGTGTAGCTTCTATCTCTGCTATGTATGTTCTTTCTGCTTTTAGGTGGAAATATTGGAGGTAGCTATTACCTCATGAACTTCTAAATATCAGAAAAGCAAGCCATCAGGAGGTCTGGAAGTATAGTCCATGCTAAGTTTTTAAACAGTTTGTATATTATCGAGACCCAGAGGAATGAACTCTGAAACACATCCCAGTAAGAGCTTAAACAAATATTCATTCAGGAATATGTAGAATCTGGACTTTAATTTGTTGTGAACAATATCTGTGTAGAAAATTTGATTGAGAGTGAAATTGGATTTTTTGAGAGTAATGCTATATCAAAATTAAATTAAGAGTGAGCTTACTATCCCCAGGGAGAGAGCAGATATAGGGAAAATTATGTCACTAGGTGCTGGGAAAATACTTGTTTCTTTATTTGCTAATGCTTCTCAGTAAATATCAATTTGTGAGACACATATACACTAAAAGAAGGAAGAAAAAAGAAAAGAAGGAAAGAGAAAAGAGGAGGAGAGGGGAAGAGAAAGGAAGGGAAGGGACAAGGAACAAAAGGGAAGACATATACAGTAGAAAAAGGAAGAAAAGGAAAGGGAGGAAAGAGGAGAAGAGGCGAAAAGAAGGGAAGGAACAAAGAAGAAAGGGAAGGGAATGGAAGGGAACTAATCAGACATAGAGTATAAGTATCGGGGAAGGATGAAAAGATGTAAAAGAAACTATATCTAATTTATATCAGGGCTAGGACTCCCAGTTGTATCAATGGAAGGGAGCATTTACTCCTTCTGGGTCCTGACAAGAGGCAACATAGACATAGTAATGCTTCAATGTTTCTATAATGAGAAGCACTGATTTTCAGGCATTGTACCTATAAGATTTATCTGATGATCCAGGCTCTAATATGTCCTTTTCCCTTCCTTCACCTGAAATGCCCTCCCAAAAAATACTATAAGGAATGGAGATGAGTAAATTGTACCTTCTCATTTATGGAGGCTTGAGAGGTGGTAGTTTAGAAAATTGACATTTACAGAGCATTCTGCTTCATTTATTTCCTTGTAACTGACATTGCATTCTGTTTTTAATAAAATCTTTAACTTTACTATGAAGTTTATTTATTTATTTTGCTTTAGTCATGGGAAATTCAGTGGGGACTAGTGAACAGTGGGATCAAAATACTGACCTAAGAAGCAGGGACTTGGGAGTAAGTAACAAGGAACCCAGATACTATACAAGTTAATTAAATATTTTGTTTTTTTCCAGTCATCTGATATTTTTATTTCTATCAATCATCGTAGGGTTATCAAGATGAATCCTACAAATACAGCAAGATAGGCTCCAAGGTTCTTCTGGGAAAATTTTTACAACTCTTTGGACATTGATTAGATTCTCTTTTTCTCAAATAAGATGAAGGGAGCAGATTATTTATTTTCTAAGCCCATTTTTCCCTGGACATTAAATTGTTATGAGATCAGAGCTCCTATCTTATTACCTTCCCTTCTGCCAGCTTTTATATACTTCTTCACATGACTGCTTTGAACCTAGACATTTGTCATATTCAATATGAAAAGTAGCACATTTTAGAGTGGATTAAAAGATAAGCCTAGGAATCAGGACTGGATACATGATCTGCCTCTGATCCATCCTAATTCAGTGATCACAGACAAGTCATTTGACTGTTCTATTGAATAAGTTTCTATTGCTGTAATTCATTACACTGTCTTTTGCCTTTGTTATCACAATAATATCTCACACTACTCTTCTTCAGGTACTCTGTATTTCATTCCAATTAGAACACCAGCTGTTTTTCAGTTTTATCCTATATTTTCCCCACTCCATGCATTCACACTGACTGTTCAGCTATGCTTAGCCATTCTTCATCTGTTCCTGATGAAATCCTCTTTCTTCAAGATTCTGATTAGAAACCATCATGAGGTAACAGTATACACATAGAGGGAAAAATGTAGAGACTGGAAGACTTCACTCCAATTCTGCCTCAACTAATCAAAACTACATTCTGGAGAACAGATAAGGTTTAATAATTTGGGACAGTGAGGGATTGGAGAAAATGGGGATGTGTGTTTTCAGTCTTGATGCTTTATTCATGAAGCAAAACTGTTTCCCAAGGCTCTTTCATAAAAATCTTTACTGACTGAAAATGGGCTTTTCATATCCAAAGAGATAAGAAGAAATCCAGCACCACATGTGCAAGAATGTTTGTGGCAGTCCTTTTTGTATGGCAAGAAACTGGAAAATGAATGAATGCCCATCAATTGGAGAATGGCTGAATAAATTATGGTATATGAATGTTATGGAATATTGTTGTTCTGTAAGAAACGACCAGCAGGATGTTTTTAGAGAGCCCTGGAGAGACTTGCATGGACTGATGCTAAGTAAAATCAGCAGAACCAGGAGATCATTATACATGGCAACAACAATATTGTAGGATGATCAATTCTGATGGATGTGACTCTCTGCAACAATGAGATGATTGATGTCATTTCCAATGATCTTGTGATGAAGAGAGCCATCTTATACTCTGAGAAGACTGTGGGGACTGAGTGTGGATCACGACATAGCATTCTCACTCTTTTTGTTGTTGTTTGCTTGCATTTTGTTTTCTTACTCATTTACTTTCTTTTTTATATAATTTTTCTTGTGCAGTAAGATAATTGTATAAATAGGTATGCATATATTGAATTTAACATCTATTTTAACATGTTTAACATACTGGATTGCTTGCCATCTACAGGAGGAGGTGAGGGGAAGGAGGGGAAAATCTGAACCATAAGGCTATGCAAGGGTCAATATTGTCAAATTATTTGTGCATATGTTTTCAAAATAAAAACTTTATTTAAAAAAAAGAGTCCAGCAGTTCTAGCCTGAGCCAGTGAATTTCCTCTGGCCTTGTTTTCTTTTGTCTCAGGCACACACTAGTTATTTTTTGTTTTTGTTTCTGTTTGTTTTAGTGACTGAGCTAGACTGAGTGGTCTGTGCTGACTTTTTTGTGTCACTAGCATGCCTGGCACATATTAGGCACGAAATAAATTCTTGTTGACTGAATCCCTTTGTGTCCCAGCTCAAGAAGTAAAGCACCTATGGGAACATGATGAAATATTCCAATACTGCCGGTCTTTTCACTCAGAGCTCACTACTGGTCCACAATGGGTGTGGAAAGGCTGTTGCAGATGTTCTTTTTTTTTTTGGGGGGGGTGTACAGGCTATTTTTGCCTGACACTGGCGATATCAGTGTGTGTGTATGGGGGGGTGTGGGTCTGTGGGTGTGTGTGTTTGTGGGGATATACTCTCATATCCAATGAGGAATGATTTTTGTGATAGTGAAATGGAGAGCAAAACTTAGCTTTCTTTCAGTTTTCTTTTTGATGAAGCAATTGAGTAGCATTATTTTTTGCATAAGACACTGGGACATTTGATTGCCCACTAATTTTACCTCATTCTCAGAAGGTATTCTAGTAACAGTCTTAGAAAATTGCCAAGATTGCAAGATTACCTAGTTAAATAACTTTCTGAGGGTCATATAGCCTGCTGTGTCAAAGCAGGGCTCATATTCAGGTCTTCTTGGCTCCTATTTTTACTTGCCAAGACTATTTCTCATCTTGAAGTTGAAAATTGAAAAAGGATGTATTGTGAGGTGACATACTCCCCATAATTGGAAGAGTTTGAGAAGAGGCTGGATGGCTAGTCATCAAGGAAATTATAGAATGGATTCTGGTATCAGATTAGGTAACCTCTTCCAGCTTCAAAATTTTCTAATTTCAGATTTATAGGACTTGATCAGATTTTCTAAAATTACTTTAAGGAGCCCAAAGTCTCTTGTGCTATAATTTTATCCATTTTCCTCCTGTTCTTTTGTCAATAGGAACAGAGAACAGCTGGTTACCATCTTCACTATAATTATTCATAATACACTTGAAGAATTTTAAGTTTCTCTAGTGAGAAGACTTTACTTATTTATGTATTTACTTAAGAATAACTGCTACAATAGTGACTACTACTACAATGTACCAATAATCTTAACTTTGAGCCAGCTCAGAAGAAACTCAGTTTTCTTCTACTTAGATTCAACAAGAATCAAAAGCATAGAAGAAGAAGCTGGGAAATTAGAAATAAATGAAAGAATTAGAGAAAGAAGAAAGAATCCATCTTAATCCAATGCAAGATTTTGTAGTACCTTCTATTTTTAATTTATATTCTAGGTCCTGGAGACATAAAAAAATGAAAAATAGTTCCTACCCTTAAAAAGCTTAGACTAATGAGGGATTCACTCAAGAGGTCTGTTGAGTAAAATATTGAACAAAATGGACAGATATCTTAATTTATACTACAATGATTGTATTTAAATCTCGTTTCATGGTGAGGAATTCACTCTGAAGTTGACTCTAGCCTCTTAGTTATGTCAGAGGAATTCACACTCTGGAAAGGCTTGAAACAAATGGAGTAGAGTCTATTTTCTAAGCACTAGTTTATAATCGCAAAGAGAGAGACAGAGAGAGAGACAGAGAGAGACAGAGAGACAGACAGAGAGACAGAGAGAGACAGAGAAACACAGAGAGAGAGAGAGAGAGAGAGAGAGAGAGAGAGAGAGAGAAACACAGACAGACTGTGCATCTAGTGATGAAAAATTGTGGCTAATGCAAAAGTAGGAAAATATCACAATGGAGAGATAAAGGACCAAGGTTTCTCTCCCCAAACAGAGGTTTATAGAATGTTTTTGATCATCACCAGGAAAGGAGTAAGAGGCCTATTTAGCCAGTTGATGTATTTTTTGAAATCCCCTTGTTCCAGTTCCAGCTAAACAGTCAAAAATTCCTAAAGAACCTTCTTGCCACATGACAAGTGAACAGGAAAGAGATTTAGAATACCTGTTTTTACTCTGAAATCTAAATGGAGGAATGAAGCCTTAATGTTTATGAGAATTAGATTTCCAATGGCAAGTTCCCTGTTACAATATCATTTGGGATTCCTTGGATAATTTAAGAAGGAGAAGTAACCTTGTTTAACATGCTTTTAAATAGTAAACATCAGATAAACTATAAAACAAGGAGATATATGCTTCACAAATATATTCACCATTATGATGGTCGGGAACTAGTCAAGAGTCTAGGTTAAAGAAGGTTTTCCTGTGGATTGTGAGGTCCTCCAGATGCCCCCATTTGTAAAAGGCATTGCAGTCCCCCAAGATTGAAGAGCATTGTGAAAGAGATTCTCATTCAAAGGAGTTTTGCCTGTCCATTTACAGAGGAAATACCAAGTGGATGAAGAATGGCTTACTCTTTGGATCTTGTCCAGTGGCATAGATATTTGCAACAGACAGTACAAATGGACAATGAGTTGAGTATTCATTGGATAAGAAGGAAAAGGAGCTGAATTGTTTACAAGAATTTGGAAAATACTTTTACTTACCCCAAACTTTCCCCAATGTCAAAGGCCCATCTGTTTAATACACATATTTTACTGGTCTTGCTCTACAATATTAAAACCTATAATACCACTTCCTTTGAATAATTAAAGATGAGCATGTAGAATTAAAAATAAGGTAGTAAAAAAACATATTGTAAAAAGTCAACAATAAAGGATAACATTAGTGAATTGTACGACCATGAGAAAAGATGATCTGGTTCATGTGACAAGAAGAAAAAAAAATGGCAGAAGTATGTAGAAATATGTCCAAAATGCTCCACTGATACCTTCAACTTGTAGTGAGAAATTATGGAATGTCTCCAAGCCATGATTCTGAGCAGCACAGGATGAACTGGTATGGGTGTACTGTGTGAACTTTATCATTAAAAGAAACTCTTAATTAATGCAACCATAGATCTATTTGAAAATGGAATTTAAGTTCCATATTAATACTGGATCTATGATCTCATTGATGTAAACATTTTGTAGAACAAAGCACACTCAGGATGATCCATGAATAATTTGTAACGTAATAAATTTACAAAAAAATAAACTCA
Source organism: Myrmecobius fasciatus (assembly GCA_023553655.1). Classification (NCBI taxonomy): domain Eukaryota; kingdom Metazoa; phylum Chordata; class Mammalia; order Dasyuromorphia; family Myrmecobiidae; genus Myrmecobius; species Myrmecobius fasciatus. The sequence goes on from JAJPUD010006155.1 coordinate 99,813, forward strand.
TATCTGCCAGGATCAAGAAAGGTTTCATTGAAAATCATAGGATTACAAGATTAGGAAGGAAGCAATAAATTGGGAAATCATCTTTACATTTAAGGGTTCTGATAAAGGCCTAATTTCTAAAATATATAGATAATTGTCTCATAATTATAAGAATTTGAGCCATTCTCCAATCGATGAATGGTCAAAGGATATGAACAGACAATTTTCAGATGATGAAATTAAAACCATTTCTAGTCATATGAAAAGGTGCTCCAAATCACCATTGATCAGAGAAATGCAAATTAA
>JAJPUD010006155.1:100497-118101 GCA_023553655.1 Myrmecobius fasciatus
AAAAAAACATATTGTAAAAAGTCAACAATAAAGGATAACATTAGTGAATTGTACGACCATGAGAAAAGATGATCTGGTTCATGTGACAAGAAGAAAAAAAAATGGCAGAAGTATGTAGAAATATGTCCAAAATGCTCCACTGATACCTTCAACTTGTAGTGAGAAATTATGGAATGTCTCCAAGCCATGATTCTGAGCAGCACAGGATGAACTGGTATGGGTGTACTGTGTGAACTTTATCATTAAAAGAAACTCTTAATTAATGCAACCATAGATCTATTTGAAAATGGAATTTAAGTTCCATATTAATACTGGATCTATGATCTCATTGATGTAAACATTTTGTAGAACAAAGCACACTCAGGATGATCCATGAATAATTTGTAACGTAATAAATTTACAAAAAAATAAACTCATATCTGCCAGGATCAAGAAAGGTTTCATTGAAAATCATAGGATTACAAGATTAGGAAGGAAGCAATAAATTGGGAAATCATCTTTACATTTAAGGGTTCTGATAAAGGCCTAATTTCTAAAATATATAGATAATTGTCTCATAATTATAAGAATTTGAGCCATTCTCCAATCGATGAATGGTCAAAGGATATGAACAGACAATTTTCAGATGATGAAATTAAAACCATTTCTAGTCATATGAAAAGGTGCTCCAAATCACCATTGATCAGAGAAATGCAAATTAAGACAACTCTGAGGTACCACTACACACCTGTCAGATTGGCTAAAATGACAGGAAATGATAATGATGAATGTTGGAGGGGATGTGGAAAAACTGGGACATTGTTGGTGGAGCTGTGAACGGATCCAACCATTCTGGAGAGCAATTTGGAGCTATGCTCAGAAAGTTATCAAACTGTGCATACCCTTTGACCCAGCAGTGTTTCTATTGGGCTTTTATCCCAAAGAGATCTTAAAGGAAGGAAAGGGCCCCACATGTGCAAGAATGTTTGTGGCAGCCCTTTTTATAGTGGCTAGAAACTGGAAACTGAATGGATGCCCATCAATTGGAGAATGGCTGAACAAATTATGGTATATGAATATCATGGAATATTATTGTTCTGTGAGAAACGACCAGCAGGATGATTTCAGAGAGGTCTGGAGAGACTTGCGTGAAGTGATGCTGAGTGAAGTGAGCAGAACCAGGAGATCATTATATATGGCAACAACAATATTACATGATGATCAATTCTGATGGACATGGACCTTTGCAACAATGAAATGTCTCTAACCAGTTCCAATTGTTCACTGAAGAAAGCCATATACACCCAGAGAGAGGGATACGAAATGTGGACCACAACATAACATCTTCATAGTCTCTCTTGATGTTTGCTTGAATTGTTTCCTTTCTCAGATGTTTTTTTTCTTGTAGATACAATTTTTCTTGCACAGCAAGATAAGTATGGAAATATGTATACATATATTTGACTTGTCAAGTATTTTAATATAATTAACATATAGTGGACTTCCTGCCATCTAGGGGAGGGGTGGGGACTAGCGGGGGAAAATTTGTAATAGAAAGCTTTGTAAGGGTCAATGTTGAAAAATTACCCATACATATGTTTTGCAAATAAAAAGCTTTAATAAAGAAAAAAAAGAAAATCATAAGATTATTGGCTGTGTTAGAAATTAATTCATTGGCCACCTAGTCTAAATCTTCCCAGGGAGATAAGTAATTTGCCCAAGATCACATAGGTAGTAAGCAGTACAGGCAAGTTTTGAACCCAGTTCTTTTGACTCCAAAGCTTACTTTTTCTTCTTTAGTTGTATAGGAACACTGGGGTATAATGAATAAAGTTGTGCAGAATATGACAACATGAATTGATGGAGGTTGTTTCCTTGAGGGAGGAAAGGGGGAAAAGAAAGCAAATATAAGGAGAGGATATATACAATCACACATGTATCCATGTATATGTATATGTTTCTTCTCCCCACATATGTGGATGTATGTATCCATGTATATATGTATATGTATATATGTATATATATGTAGAAATACATGATATATTGTATACATGTGTTATGTGTATATGTAAACACATGTACTTAAAATGTGTTTATACTTACAAATACCAGAAGTAGCAGGATCCTTAAGGATAATTTATTCATGGCTAGCCAGTTCATGAATTCCTTCAGGGTATAAATCTGCAGTCAGTGTGATTGATCAATATTGTCCCAGCTCATTCAGGCCCATATTTACATAACCCCACAAATTTCATGGTTGATAGAGGAAATTGGTTTCAGTGAATTTACATTTCATGGCTAAAGAGGTTTGTGACTGCCTTTTCCCTTGCCTGGTTTTATCTCCTTATCTCCTACCAAACTGCTAATTTAAAATGTTATATTGAATCCATTTTTATATTCCCAAATCCTTAAGGTTTCTCCTAAGTTTAAAGGGCTTCTCTGTCAGGTTTGATATTTGATCTCAGGATGATTAAACCTGATACTTCAGTGGAAAGAGATTAGTACACTGCTGTCAAATCTGAGGAGACACAGCATGAGGGAATGGGCAATTTTATTCCTTATGAAGTTTCCATATAATAAAAATCCCAAAAAGCATAAGAGAAATAGCGAGATAGACATAAAAGCAGATAATATAAATTACAAACAATGTACTTTCTGCTCACAGAAAGGTACAATGGCATGGATGATAAAAATATAATAAGAAACTCTAGATAACAAACACACACATCCTGACTCACTCACAGACACAGACTGAGATGAAGTCTCACTTCTCTGTCACCCACATAGAAAAGCAGCATGTATTTAATGAGAAGCTAGAGTGCCAAACAAGATAGCAGCTGGGACAAGCCTACACCTTCGTTTCTAAGGAAAAGCTTTGTAATCTCTTCTACAACCCCTGACAAGATGATCGTTCAATCTCTACTTGAATATTTTCAGGGCCTGAAATTTCATTACCTCAAAAGGAAGCCCACTCTATTTTAGGATAACTTTAGTTGTTGCAAAGTTCCTTATGTGGAGCTCAAATTCATCTCCTTATAACTTTCTACTGATCCTGGTTCTTCCCCTTAACTTCATTGGACCATTTTACAGGTGAAAAAAACTGAGGTCTAAGAGATTTGCTAAAGGTCTCATGGGTAGTAAGAGATGTAAGTGGGATTTAATTTCTGGTCTATTTGCCCCAAATTCAAGATAATTCTACTACTACATTACATTTCATCAAAATAATACTGTTAAGTTCTTTGACATAACAGCCCTTCAACTATTTGAACAAAAGCTATCATAGTCTTCTCCTCCTCTAGTCTTACTCTCCAAGATACATTTAATTCCTTCAACCCTTTTGTCTCATGACATCATTTGAAATCTTTCTGCCATTTTCATACCTCTTCTCTAGGCAATAATTCATATGATCAATAGTTGTTCAGTCATTTCAAAAGTGTCTAATTCTTCATGATCCCAATTTTAGGTTTTCCTGGCAAAGATACTAGATTGGTTTGTCATTTTTCTCTTAATCATTTTACTTGAACTAAGTCAAACAAGTTTAAATGACCTGTCCAGGGCCCAGAGCAAGTAAGTATCTGAGGTCACATTTGAACTCACAAAGACGGGTCCTTCCTATTCCAGGTACGTCATACCCTGTCACCTGCCTGCTCATAAAGTCAATGCCCCTTTTAAAATGTGACCTAGAGCCTGAGTCTATTACTGCACCTTATGTTCAATAATCATAGACTAAGAAGTTATAATGTACTTCATTCACAAGAACACTTTCAGTCACTAAGTTTTTTTTTTTCTCCCATTGAGAATCCATGATCTACTAACCATCCATTCCCCACATTTTCCCCTAAATCTGTCCTCATCCTCATTTAACTATTAAGTGCCTGCCATCCTAACTTTGTTTCATTTATATTTTTCTTGTCTATATTCAATTGCTTAATAAAATGCTGACCAGGAGAGGGCCAAGTATTAGCCTAATAGCATGCTGTTATAAAAAGGCTTCCTTATAATTACCCACAATTTAACAATCACTACTCTAATACAACTGCTCAAAGATACTACTATGATACCAGTCATTCTAGTCATTATTTCTCTAGCTTGTTCACAAACATTGTAAGAGACTACTAATGCCTTACTCAAATGAAGACAAACCACAATTAAGGCCTTTTCTTCATCAGTCATTCTAGTTACCCTAGCAACAAAGGAAATGGGATCAGTTTTGCATCTTTTGTTCTTTGTGAACCTGTGCTGGCTTTTACTGATCAGTATTTTCTTTTCTAATCACTCACAAATCATTGGTTTAATAATCCATTCTGAAACTTTGCCATGAATCAATATTAAGTTTAACAAACTAAGAAGTCCAGGATTTACTTTTTTTGTTACCTCCAATAATCAGGAAAACATCTGCTTGTTTTCAAGGTTCTGTTTCATCTCTCAATCTATGTGCTTCCTCAAAAATTACTAACAATGCATTACATTTGACCCTTTTGTTTTTAGTGAGAAACCACCGTGATTTTTTGAAATAGTCCACTTCAACTCATTGAAAACTCAATCAAAATGATCTGATTGATTCAAACCTCAGTCCTCTCTTTAGTACCTATGGCACATTTTCTAGTTTAAAAACAATGATTGTGATTTAGAAAGTATGCGATATATTGTTTTTTTTTTCTTTTATATTAGAATCTTCTCCTGTTTCCCTCAAGAAGCTGGTGAATGCCTGCTTCCTTTTGTCACTCTATCTCATATCCTTAAAATCATGTTTATTGTTCCTATTTTTCTTAGTAAGCCTCAACTCATTCTGAGCTTTTGTCATCCTGGTAACATTCTTATAGATTTGGACCTATTTTGTCATTGTCTTCGTAGTATGTCCATTTCTACATTTGTGATATAAATTCATTGAGGAGACATGCATCCACTGTACATTTATTTTATGGTTTTTCTTTCTTCATTGGAATTATTTTTAGTGTTTTATTAGAATTTCACTTAGAGAAATATTTAACTACATGAAATGAGAAAATAGATAACTGGAAAAATTATATCAACTGATGGAAAATAATAACAGAAGAACAGTATATACCATAACATCAATATTAAAAAAGAACAATTTTGAAGAATTTTATAAATTGGTGAAAAAAAATGACCAGAACCAGGAAAAATTATCTTAAAAAACTGTAACTTTAACATTTAAAAAAAAAACTTTCAACATTATAAGAATAATTGTGATAGCTATTTTCTCTGTCAGGAGGGGATACATTCAGGATGCAGAATGAGATAAATTTTCAAACACACTCAAGGATAGAATTTATTTTTCTTGACTATGAATATTTATTTTATAGATTATGTTTTTATTATTCTTTTACAAATGGATGCAAAAGTGAGTGGGAGGGAAAGGAAATAATTTCCACAAATTCTTAAAAAGTCTTTGGATTGGAATGTGTACATACATACATATATGCATACATATATGTAAAATATATGCAAGGGATATATTTATGTGGAATAGATATGTAACATATACATATATCAACCACACCCATGCCAATCCCTATATATGTATATATATATATATATATATATGAAAGCAATTAGAGAGTATTCAAGTAGGGAGAATAGTCAAAAGGATAGTGAATAACCTTCATCCTTTTAGCATTAGTTAAGGATCAAGGCATGTTTATCCCAGAGAAAAGAATACTGGGCTGGGATTGAAGGTATAAATGATGGCTGTTATCAAACAATTGAAGGGCTATCTTGTGTAAAGGGAACTATTTATTTTTTTTGAGCTCAGAGGGTAGAATGGCATCAGTGGGGGGAAGTTTCAGAGAGGTATATGTAGCCTTGATACTAGGAAACTTTCTTGTGGTTAGAACTATCCAAAAGTGAAATCAGTTGCCTCAGAAGTATTATATTGCAAGAGTAGGAAAAGCAAAGATTGGATGGACATTTATTACGGTATAGACATATTTGGGGAGGGTGTGGGTTAGGCCAAAGAGCTGCTGAGATCCTTTGCAATTTTAACATTAGATGATTCTGTTTCTTGTCTCAAACTGTTTCATGCAGCTGGATATGTCCTGTTTAAGGACTTTATTATCCTCCAAAATTTATTACTTATCCATTTTTAGCATTCTTCTGTTTTTAAATTCTGAGTTCCAAATTCACTCCCTTCCTTCCTTCCACCCTCCACAATGAAGGCAAACAAAAACGTATTAATTATGCATGTAAACCATGGAAAACATTTTCATATTTATCATATTGAAAAAACACAATAATGTAGAAAATTATATTTCAATTTACACTGAGCTCATCAGCTGTCTTTCTGGAGATAGATAGCATTTTTTTCATCATGATTACTTTGGAATTTTGTTGGATCATTGTTCTGATAAGAGGAACCAAGTCTTTCACAGTTGATCATTATCACAACATTGTTGTCACTGTGCATAGTGAATTCCCAATTCTTCTCACTTCACTTTGCATCAGTTTATATAGTTCTTCTTATGCTTTTCTGAATCCTTATCATTTATATATCCATATATATATATACATATTCTTATAATATATATCCTTATAATTTCTTATAGGACAATAGTACTTCATTACAATCATATGTCACAATTTATTCAGCCTTTCCTCAATTTTTGAGTATCCCCTTTGATTTCTAATTCTTTACCACCATGGAAAGAAATGGTATAAATATTTTGAAGGTATTTTTATAAATATAGGTCTTTTCCTTTAATCTTTTAGGGGTACAGACCTAATAGTGATATTGCTGAGAAAAAGGATATTCAGTTTTATATCCCTTGGGGCATAATTCTAAATTGTTCTTCAAAATGGTATTGCCTATCCATTTTCCTTCGCTACTTCCATCATTTCTTATTTCTTGTAAATATAAGGTAGTACTTCAGAATTGTTTTAATTTGCATTTCAATAATCAATAATGATTTAAAATTGTTTTCTTTTTTTTGGATATGACTATAAAAAGCTTTGATTTCTTTTTCTGAAAACTGCCTGTTCATATCTTTTGACCCTTTATCAATTGGAGAATGGCTCTTTAAAAAAATAACACAGTTCCCTATGTATTTAAGAAATGAAGACTTCATCAGAGAAAAATGCTGTAATTAAAAAAAAATATTTCATTTTTATGGTGTAAGCAAAGTGTAGTTTTCCTTATTATCTCTTAGTTAAATCTATTTTTACTTTTCATCGTCTGAGGTCATGATTTACCTTACCCTTTTTACTTTCACTGAATCATAACAGATTCTGCTCCAGCTCTTTCTTTTAAGTCTGGGTGCTTTCTGTTTCAAGTGTGTCTCTTGTAAACAAAAGATTTTTGGACTGTGGATTTTAATCTATTCTGCTATCTACTTTTGCTTTACTTTAAGCTACTTATGCTTACTATTTGCTTATGCTTTAAGGTGAATTCATCCCATTCACATTCACAGTTGTGATTACTGTGAATTGCCCTCCATCCTATTTTCTTCTGTTTTTCCTTCTTTCTCTCTCCCTTTTTAATTCTATTCCTCCTCAAAAAACTGTGTGTAGGTGATGGTGGTGGGGGGATGATAGTGGTATTTTTTTTTATCTTCCTTTGAACCAATTCTGATGAAAGTCAGAATCAATCATTGCCTGCCAAACTACCCCAATTTCTGTCTTCACCATAAAAGCTGTACTTTGCATGCCTCTTTTATGTGAGAAGAAAAAAATTCCCATTCTACATATACCTTTTCCTTTTCCCCATTACATCCCTGTTTTTTATCCCCACTTTTTTTGGTGATTGTCTCAATATCATTGCCTCATACTTATGATCTCTGTATTTTGTAGACTCCTTCTAACTGCCCTACTAATTATACATTTTTTAGAAGTTACATGTATTATCTTCCTGATAGGAGAATGTAAGCAGTTTAACTTTATTGAGTTCCTTATGCTTGCTCTTATGTTTATCTTTCTATATTTCTCTTGAATCTTGTATTTTGATATCAAATTTTCTATTTAGCGATAGTCTTTTCATCAACAATATTTTCTCAAATGACTTTTTTTGCTGAAAGATTATATTTAATCTTGCTGGATAAATTATTCTTTATTGTAACCCTAACTCCTTTGCCTCTCGGAATATCATATCCCAAGACTTCTAATTGTTTAATGTGGAAAGAGATAAATATTGCATGATTATGACTATGGTTGTATATTTGAATTGGGTTTTTTTGTTGTTGTTTTTGCTTACAATATTTTCTTTTTGACCTGAGAGCTCTGCAATATTTTTTGGAAATTTTTATTTTGAAATCTCTAAGGAAGTGATCAGTAGATTCTTTCAAATTTTATTTTGTCCCATATATATATATATATATATATATATATATTTGTATAGTTTTCCTAAATAATTTCTTGAAATATAATATCTAAATTTTTTTGATCATGGCTTTTAGGTAGTTCAATAATATTTTTGGAGGCAGTTGAAATTAAGTGACTTGCCCAGGGTCATACAGCTAGGAAGTGTTAAGTGTGTGAGGCTGGATTTGAACTCAGGTCTTCCTGACTCCAGAGTTAGTGCTCTATTCACTTTCCATCTACATATCCTTAATTAATTCTTTTTTTTTTTTTTTTTTTTTTGCTTTTTGCTGAGGCAATTGGGGTTAAGTGACTTGCTCAGGGTCACACAGCTAGGGAATGTTAAGTGTCTGAGACCAGATTTGAACTCAGGTCTTCCTGACTTCAGGGCTGGTGCTCTATCCACTGAGCCACCTAGCTGCCCCCCTTAATTAATTCTTAAATTATCTTTTCTTGGCATATATTTTTTCAGTTCAGTTGTTTTCCCAATTAGATATTTCCCATTTTCATTCTATTTTTAAAAATCTTTTTGACTTTGTTTTATTGTTCCTTGGAGTCTCATAGAATCATTAGCTTCTACCTGCTCAATTCTAATTTTTAAGATATTCTTTTCTTTATAAACCTTTTCTACCTCTTTTTTGATTTGGCCAATTCTGCCTTTTAAGGAGTTTTTCTTCAGTGAATTTTTGTGACTATTTTATCATTTGGCCAATTTTCTTATTTTAAAGTGTAATTTACCCCAGTAATTCTGTGTCTCTTTAGCCAAGCTGTTAATTCTCTTCTCAATGTTTTCCTTTATGACTCATTTCTTTTTTCAATTATTCCTTTGCCACTCATCACTAAAACAAGAAAGCAAATAAACAAACAACTTCTCTTTCAAGCCCAAATAACATTTTTCTTTGAAGCTGTCTTTGTAGCTGCTTTTCCATTATTGCTTTCTTTTGAGTTTATCTTGGTCTTTGCTGATACCATATTAGATTTTTAGGGTTAAATTTTTTTGTTGTTTGCTCAGACTCTGTTTATCTGGGAGTGCACATACTAATATTCCTTTCTATCTTGGAACTTCAACCAATATCCTTGTTCTTTTTTGACTGACCACAAGAGCTCTTCCTACCCTGTAACTATGATACAGAATTGTGCATAGATGATAAAATTGACACAAATTGCCTCTTGCAAGCAATTTCAGCAAAGGGTCCTCAGTAAGCTTTTTCTGACCAGTTGTCTAACCATTTTACTGTCGCTTCCTGGCTGAGACCTCTTGAAGCTGCTGTTTCTACTGTCACAGCCACTTCCAAGTCGCACAGTTGGTGCTGGTGCTGTCCGCAATCCTATGCATGGGACTTGCCCTTCAGTGTTACAGACCTCTTGTGCTGAACTAAGTTTTCTTAGCCTGGAAATATATCTCATTCTGATCTTTTGTAGACTCCAGCATGCCAAAATTTCATTTGAGGAGTTGTTTTGAAGTTATTTGGAGGAGGATGTTGAAAGAGTTCAGCTAGGTAGCTGCCTGTATTACAACATCTTGATGCTTGTCTTTCTGTTTGTTTGTCTGATGATCTAATCCCCACCTCCTTTTTTTAAGTGAATTAAAATACTACCACCTCTAATAAACACACCCTATTCTTCTTTTTGATGATGACCTTATTTTCCTTTCAGATACTACACATGTCTTTGTATGTCTTTGCTCCTTTTATCAGTTAGGATGCATTATAGTTACTTGTTTTAATTTTAACTTCTTATGGCTGCCATTAGAATGCAGCACTGCGTGTTTTTAAGAGTAATGACGATGTCTTATTTAACTTTGTATCCTCTCCAATACCTAACATGATGCTCTGCATGCAGCAAGCATTTTATAAATGTTTGTTGTTGTTGCAGGCATTTAATAAGTGTTCAAGGAATTGAGTCATCATCATAATTCACAATAAACATATGGCATCCCCTACTGAACATAGGGCTCCCTGGGCAGGTGGGAGATTACATAAGGGCAGGCTACATTTTTCCTCCCAACAAAGTTATCTCATGCAGCCTGATTTTGTATCTATCATACATCAGATTCTTTGTTCTTGGGGGGAAAAGTGATGATTATTTGATTGTAAGCTATAATATTCTCTTGTCTATGAAAATAAAATAAGATCTTTGTTTTTTCCTCAAAAAATTAACAAAAGAAAATGATTTTAATTATATGAAAAATATGAAGAACATGAATATATATGTATATATATATATATATATATATATATATATATATAGGGTATGCATGTGCAGAATTCTATAATCTTGTGCAGATGGTTTGAGGATAGAAAAAATAGAATTGCACTCATTGCGGCCTCCAGAACTGAGATGCAACAAAGTATGGATTGATTCTCTGCTGCTTGAGCTAATTTTGGCCTAACAATTAACACTAAGAAAAAAACAGACACTTCATCAGTCAACATCACATCATCAAAATGTGCAGCCATCATTTACTGCAAATGGAGAATTTTTGAATGCTGTGGATAAGTTCACTTTCCTTGGCAGTTTACTTTCCAGGGATGTTCACATTAATTGAGGTTGAACACACATTGCTGGAACAAGCTCAGTGTTTGAGAAGCTCCAAAGGAAAGTGTGAAAGAGGAGACCAAACTGAAGAACCATTGAACTAACCTCATTATTCTATGCTTGTGAAATCCAGACAGTGTACCAGTGCCATGCCAGGAAACTGACTCACTTCCATTTGAATTGTTCAAGATGCTGAAGATCACCTGACAGGACAAGATGCCAGACACTGAGGTCCTTTCTTGAACTAAGCTGCCAAGTATTCCAACTCTACTGCAAAGAACACAAGCCCTTTAAAAAGCTGGCCACGTTGTTCAAATACCAAATGTACACTTGCCAAAAAAGATTATTTTATGGAGTACTCACACAAGGCAAGTGCTCAGTTGTGTTAAAAAAAACAAACAAACAAAACAAAACAAAACAAAACAAAACAAAACAAAACAAAACAAAACAAAAAAACTATACAAGGACATTCCCAAGATGTGCTCCTTAAGAGCTTAAGAATTGATTGACATGGGAGACACTGGCATAAGTTCCCCCAGCACAGAGTGCCCTTACCAGAGAATGAACCCCGCTTTATAAGCAAAACGAAATTGAAGTAGCTCAGAAGAGCATGAGATGTGCAAATTTAGAGAATCCATCCCAAATGATTGCGTGGATTTCATGTTTCTGACCTGTGGCAGAACATTTTGAGCTCATATTGGTCTGATCAACCATAGTCAGACACACTGTAACTTAACTCTAACATAGTGACACACTGTAACTTTGACCTCTTCAAGAACAAAGGATAACAACTCACTGGTCATTCTAAATGTAGCTACTGGCAGAAAAAAATCCTAGAGGTTTATCTTATGGCTCAAATCACTTCTCCTGTGTGTAAGTGATGAAAACATAAAGATGAAATATGACATGGGACCTGTCCTCAAATAATTTATAATCTAAGATAAGAAATGTGCTATATGAAGATAAATATAATATAAATTACAATAAATAAATGCAAATGAAAGGTCCAGCCAAAGTGTTGTAAGACATTTGAGGAGAGAGAATGCAAAACTGGGATAATCAAGAAAGGATTCAGTCAAGTATTTATTAAACACTTTCAATGTACCAGTCACTATGCTAAGTTCTAGAAATACAAGAAAGATAAAAACATGGTTCTCTCAGGGTATTAAATTTGAAAAGGGAAGATAACAGGTAAACAGCTAGATACGTAGAAGTTACAGCTACAGTATATGGAAAGGAATCTCCAAGAGAAAGGCATTAATAATGAAGTTGTGGGAAAACATTTCAGAAATTATATTTTGGATTATGAGGAACAGGAAATAGTCATTGCAACTGGCTCATAGAATGAAGAGAACAGAGTAAAATCAAGAAAATGAGAAAGGTGGAGAGTAGTTAGGTTGTGAAATATTTTAAATGTCAAATAGATGATTCTATATATAATCCTTGAAATAATAGGGATCAGAGGTAACAGATGATGCCTTGACAGAGGGGAAACTTATTAAGAACAAACCACTCCAGGTGAGTAGAATAGCATTATTAAATCACAAAGATGGAAGAGGGTAGATTAAAATCAGAGAATAGTGAGTATTCTAGTTTACCTGAGAATAATGTAAGGGTGGGGGGTGTATGTGGAATGCTGCAATATGAGCACAAAAGTAGTTTTGCACAATATTGTGAATTGTCTCACATATAGTATTTTGTGTTTATTGAATTGTACTGTGGACTCCCCTCACAGCCAGGTAAAGGAGTTGTTATTTTATTATGAAAAAAAGAAATCAGTGAAGTTTTTGATTACAAGAATGATGTGGTCAGAAATGTGCTTTAATCTTTTAAAAAAAGTCAGAAGAATGAATTTAGAGTGAAGGAGGATAAAGATGGAAGATAAATTAGGAAGCTATTAACAATACTTGGGATGAGAAATGGCCAAAATGAGAAAACTACAATTGTAGTGGAATTTGAAATTGGGGGGGGGGGTAGGATTTGAATGATTTTGTAGAATTAGAATCAATTGAAGATGGCAACTAACTGAATGTGAGGGTAAAAAAGGGAAAGAACATCAATGACTCAAAGAAAGAAGGTATTGAATTTAGTCTTGGAAATACTGAGTTTATTGAAATAAAGGCAATTCAGATAATGTTCAACAGTTAGGAAATGTTTATTAAGTACCTATTTTGTGTCAAAAGCCAATAAGATATGGGACAAAAAAGAAAGGCAAGTTATAATCCCTGCCCTTAAGGAGCACACACTTTAAAGAGAAAGACAATATGTAAAAAGAAGCTAAAAAGGTGGGACCTGATGAACTTGGGAGTGCAGTTAGATGGTAATGCCCTAGATATTGTACTTAAAAGGAGAATCTGGAAAGATCTCTACTGTAACCTTCTAGAAACACTGAAAGTCTTTCTTTCTCTTATTGTTTTTTTTTTTTTTTTTTTGGTCTAGGTGAAAGAAGCTATTCTCTGCCTCACTTCTTTCCTAATTTTAATCACTGATTTGGTATTGCCTCAGTCAACTTAGTCAATTCAGTAACTGAGACCTGTCAAAGATATTAGCTTAAAAATGTTAAAGTCTCCTACTGCATCTAGGGCCATCTCTAGTAATCCTGATCAATATCTTGCCCTTGGACCCAGATGACTCCAGAGGAGAAAGTGAAGCTGGTGAATTTGCACATTTATCCCTCACTTAAATTCAATTAATTTATTTGGAGTGACATCACCTCCCTGTTGTTATGATGCTTTTTGAGAATAAAGAACCAGTTGCAACATTCTCTCTATTCAGAGGGAAGGTTGGCCTCTAAGGGCAAGGGGTTCTGAGGATGTGTAAGTTTCAGAAAGCTGTGATCTTTAAGGAAGATGAGATTCTGAAGTCCATCAAGTCCCCCATCACATACCACCTCTTACAAGATACTTTTAAAAAAATTTCACTAGTTGTTCTTTCATCCTCTTCACATAAGCATATCAATTACTTGTCTGATTCACCTGCTATATTCCTCTAGCAGGAAAGAAACTCCTTGAAGACAGAGGCTCTTTTCTTTTTGGTCACAAACATAGATGATGTTCTATAAATTATTTTTAAATTGTGTTAGATTACATGAAGGAGAGGATTCTTAAGGGTAGTGAAAAATCAATATATTCCAGAAATGGGGAATGGCTAACAGAGAATGTACTGAGCCAGGAGATAGTGTGTAATGTTTGAGAACAACTAGTAGAACAAGTTTTCAGAAAAAAAAGGAATTCTATATTTGAAAGACTCCCATGGACAACATTCTTTCAAAGTCATATACCACAATTATCATTCATACATTTACTATTACAGCCAACCAATGGAACACACACATACATATATAATTTAAATAGCACAGCAGGACAAGTGTAAAGAGAGTTTCATGCTTCCCCAAATATGCACAATCCTTCCCAAAGATATAGTATTTTGTCCTCCATGTTGTTCTTCAACCAATGGGAGAGAACATGCATATGTATAGAATGTATGTGACTAGAGAATATGAATGGAGGGCACACATTTAGGTAGATGTTCTGCCCTTTAGCCAGGACATATATATGAAGATAACACATATAAATACATGAGGGGCCAGGGCAATTTCCATGCCAATGTTAAAGGATGGTCAATATTCTCTTGTGATGCTACTATGCTATTTTCTGTTAGGTGATGCATTGAATGATGTTTCTCTACTCTTTTCTGGGTATCATCTTATCTCAGCTATTTATTTATACTAGACACCAAAGTTTGGATTTCAGTTATATATTCTTTTCAGGTGGGTCATTAATTATTACCATATGCTGGGAACAGCTACATGGCACAGTGGATAGAGCAATGGACCTAGAAGCTTCTTGAATTCAAATCTGGCTTTAAATATTTAGTAGGTATGTGATTCTAGGCAACTCACCTAACCTTGTTTTTTTTGCCTCCATTTCCTCATATGTAAAATGAACTGGAAAAGCAAATGGCAAAACACTCCAGTATCTTTCCTAACAAAATCCAAATGGTCATTAAGAATTAAACATGACTGAAAATTATTGAACAATAATAACAAGTTGGGATGAAGTGATTAGTTAACTCCCTGGAAAGGGAGTTCTAAAGTAACCTTCAGTGCACATATTATAGCCTAGAACTATAAAGCACTAAACACATCCAGGCAGATTAAAAATGTTGTTCCAAACCATAGGTTTATCTCTTTTGAATCCCCCTGCCCCACCTCCTGATTGTACCCTAAATTTCCTGATGTTAAATAAGTAATAGAGTTGTGGTAAGGAGAATTTTTGTCAGTCTATGTTCATAAAACTCATTTCCATATTCTCAAATAAAATTATATAAAACTTCGGTAAAAAACTACTTTGTTAAATGCTTTTTTTTCCTGCATCTTTTGATATATCATGATTTCTGTTGGTGTGGTTATTTATAAGGTCAATTGTGCTGATAGTTTCCCTAATACATTTCTGATATTAATTCCACAGTGTATTATCCTAGTGATAAATTATTATAATCTCTATGCTAAATTTTTATTGAAGATTTTTGCATAATATTAATTTTCTTTCTGTTTTGGCTCTTCCTGGTTTAAGTATCAGCACCATATGTATATCCTAAAAGGAATTTGGTAGGTCTACTTCTTCCCTCATTTTTTCAAATAATTTATATTGAATTATAATGAAATATTGTTTTAATGTTTGGTAGAATTCATTTGTAATCCATCTGGCCCTGGAGATTTTTTTCTTAGGGAATTCATTAATAGCTTGTTCAATTTCTTTTTTCTAAAATGGCACTATTTAAGTATTTTTTAATCTGTTAATCTGGGCAATTTATATTTTTTAAGCATTCATCCATTTCTCTTATATTATCAGATTTATTGGCATAAAATTAGGCAAGATAGCTCTAATTTCCTCTTCATTGGTGGTAAGTTCACCCTTTTCACTTTTGATACTGATAATTTGATTTTCTTCTTTCTTTTTTTTCTAATCAAAATAATTAAAGGTTTATCTATTTTGTTGATTTTTTTTTCATAAAACCAACTCAGTTTTGCTTATTAGTTCAATAAATTTCTTATTTTCAATTTTATTAATTTCCCCTTTGATTTTTAAAATTTCTAATTTGGTATTTATTTGGAGGTTTTAAATTTGTTGTTTTTATAGCTTTTTTAGTTGCATGCCTAGTTCATTGATTTTCTCTTTCTCTATTTTATTTATGCAAGCATCTAAAGATAAAATATTTCTCCTAAAAACTACTTTGGTTGCATCCCATAAATTTTGGCATGTTATTTTATTATTGTCATTCTCTTGGATGAAATTATCAGCTGTTTCTATAATTTGTTATTTGATCCATTCATTCTTTAGGATTAAATTATTTAGTTTCCAATTAATTTATGGTCTATTTTTCCTTGGCCCATTAGTATATGCAATTTTTATTGCATCATGATCTGAAAAGGATGCATTTACTATTTCTGCCTTTCTGGATTTGATTGTGAAGTTTTCATGCCCTAACACATGGTCAATTTTTGTGTGGGTGCCATGTACCACTGAGAAAAGTTATATTCCTTTCTATTTTCTCCAAAGGTCCATTATATCTAACATCTAAAATTCCATTCACCTCCTTAACTTATTTTTAAAATTTATTTTGTGATTAGATTTACCTAGTTCTGACAGAGGGACATTGACATCCCTCACTAGTATAATATTGTTTTCTATATCTTCTTGCAACTCACTTAACTCCTCCTCTAAGAATTTGGATGGCACCCCTTGGTGCCTATACTTTTAGTATTGATATTACTTCATTATCTATGGTACTCTTTAGGAAGATGTATTTTCTTATCTCTTTTAATTAGATCTCTTTTTGCTTTTGCTTGGTCTGAGCTCAGGATTGCTACCCCTGCATAATATATTCTGTTCCATTTTTTTAATATTTACTCTGTATATATCTTTCTGCTTCAAATGTGTTTCCTGTAACAACACAATGTAGGATTCTGGCTTTAAATCCATTCTGCAATCTGGTTCTGCTTTATGGGAGAGTTCATTCCATTCATATTCACAGTTAAAATTATTAACTGTATTTCCCACCATCTTATTTTTTCCCAGGTTATACTTTTCTATCTCTTTTTTACCTTTTCCCTTCTCACCGGTGTTTTGTTTCTGACTACCACTTCCCACAATTTTTTCTTCCTTTTTTCATCTTCCCCCCTTTCTTATTCCTTTCCTTTTCTACTTCTATCTTCCCTTCTATTAGCTTCCTCCTTTCCTTTTCCCCTTTCCTCCTATTACTCAATAGGGTGAGACAAATTTCTATACCAAACTAAATTTCTATAACAACTCTTATGAGAATAAGATTCAAGCAATGCTCATCCCCCTCCCTTCTTTCCCTCAACTCTAATAGGCCTTTTTTGCTTCTTCATATGATATAATTTACCTCATTTTACCTCCTTCTTCCTTTATTTCTAGTACAATCCCCTTGCCATCTCTAATTTCTCTTTTAAATCATCACATTAAAGTCAACTTATACATACATCCTCTAAATATACTCTTTCTAACTGCCCTGACAGAGAAGCAGTTCTCAAGTTACAGATATCATCTTTGCATGTAGGGATGCAGATATTTTAATCTTTAAAAAATATAGTTTTTTTTCTCTTTCATTTATCTGTTTATGCTTCTCTTGACAATTTGACTTTTGAATATCAAATTTTCTATTCAGCTTTGGTCTTTTGTTTCAAAAATTATCAAAAAATCTGCATTTTGTTGAATATCCATCTTTTCCTGGTGCTTAATTTTGCTGGGTAGT
>JAJPUD010006155.1:118111-135432 GCA_023553655.1 Myrmecobius fasciatus
TGGATTCATTCAATGACTATTTTAGTTCTAGAATATCAGAGAAGTTTTCCTTGATGATTTCTTGAAAGATTTTGTCCATGCTTTTTTTTTTTTTTAATCCTGGCTTTCAGGTAGTCCAATAATTCTTTGATTGACTTTCCTGGATCTGTATTCTGAGTCAGTTGTTTTTCCAATAAGATAATTTACATTTTCTTCTAATTTTTTCACCTTTTGCGACTAATTCTTGATGTCATTGAGTTATTTATTTCCATTTGTCCAGTTCTAATTTTTTTTTGCTTTTTTGCTAAGGCAATTGAGGTTAAGTGATTTGCCCAGGGTCACACAGCTAGGGAATGTTAAGTGTCTGAGACCAGATTTGAACTCAGGTCCTCCTGACTTCAGGGCTAGTGCTCTATCCACTGTGCCACCTAGCTGCCCCCCAATTCTATTTTTTAGTGAATTATTTTCTACACTTAGATTTGTTACCTCCTTTTGCATTTGGCCAATTGTACTTTTAAATAAGTTGTTTTGTTCAGTAGATTTTTTTTTGTCCATTTTGCTAGTTCTATTTTTAAAAAAATTTCCATTTTACCAAACTTCTTTTTTAAAAAGTTGTTTTAGTCAATATTTTTTTTCATTTTGTCAAATTTATTTTTTAAGTAGTTGTTTTCTTTGGTCAATTGCTTCCTTTTCCAAGGTGTTGGCTTTTCCCCAAAATTTTCATAATTCTGCACAGCTCTCATTTCTTTCCCCCATTTTTATTCTTTCTTTTAAAGATCCTTTTAAAATTCTTCCAAAAAAGCATTTTGAGTTGGAAACCACTTTATATTCCCTTTTGAGGCTTTAACTGAAGGCATTTTGCCTTTGCTTTCCTTTTCTGGGATTGTGTTCTGAACTTCCTTGTCTTCATAGTAGTTTTTTATAGTCAGTTATTTATCATTCATTCATTCATTTATCTATCTATCTATCTATCTATCTATCTATCTATCTATCTATCTATCTACCTATCTATTTATTTTGCTCCTTTTAAAAAATTGAGCATTGTTCTTAGGACACAGGAAGATTGTCCTAAGCTTCTTTTGTAGGGAGACAGGGACATCTCAGTGACTGTGCTGGAGCTACTGATGTTGCAGGTTTTCCTACTGCACTAGATGGGTCTGGCTAAGTCCTGCCTGTTATGCAGGGGTTCAGGGGCTCAGAATTTGCCTTCTGTGGTTGTATTAAAGGGCTCACAGATGGCTTCTGATGCACTGGTCTTCTGAACCATATTTTAGTATGTGTGTTGCTGAAGCAAGCACTCAATGATGCTATATTTTGGCTAAATGTCCCACACTGAGCCTCCCTGAGCTGGTCTTTCTCATGTCCCAGGCCTCCCAATGTACTACCTTTGCTGGGCCTTGTTCCTCTCTGTTCAATTGAAGCAGACCTTTTCTGAAATCTTTCCAATATATTTTCAGCTGGAAAATTATTACACTCTGAATGTTTGTGGGTCTGTCACTATAAAATACATTCAAAGGTTCAATCTAGTGTTGATTCTGAGGGGAGCCCCAGATAGTGGATTACTATTGTGCTATAGAAATGATGAGCAGGTTGCTCTTAAAAAATCAGGAAAAACTTACATGAACTGATGCAAGGTGAAATGAGTAGAACCAAGAGAACATTGTACACAGTAACAGCAATATTATATGATAATCACCTGTGAATAACTTAGCTATTTTTGCAATTCAATGATCTAAGACAACTCTGAAGTTTTTATTGTGAAAAATGTCATACATCCCAAGAGAAAAAAACTGATAGACTCTGAATACAGATGAAAGCATACTTTTTCCTCCACTTTATTTTCTTGGATTTTTTTTGAGGGATGATTTTTATTTTTTAACAACATGACTTATAAATGTTTTGTATGACTACACATGTTAACATAGATGAGTAGTGGGAGAATTTGGAATATATTATTAAAAACAAATTTAAAAAAAATTTATATGTTGCAGAAAAATAAAATACTAATAAATAACTTAAAATCTAAAAAATAGCCCTCAGATTTAATAATTTAAGTAACATTTAAGAGTAATTTCTATAGATTATTGGTGAAAAAAGTCACATTACAAGAGACTGAAGAATGAATAAATGATAAGGGAATGGATATAATGAATATATCTGATACTTTCTTGGAGATTAGCAGTGAAAGGGAGGAGAGAGAGAAGGTCAGAATTGTTGTAATTTTCCCCATTCCCTCCCCTAAACATTTTCTCCCTCAACTAAGGATTCCAAATTTATTCAACTTATATGTTTTGCGTTTTCAGAATCTTCACCATTCTAGTCACTCTCATTAATCCTCTTAATTCTCTCTTTCAGTTACTAATCATTAACAAAATACATGTAATTGTCAAATTTTTATTTTCAACCTTGTAATCTCACTATAAATGTCAAACTTGGTGGACATTATTAATTGAATTCTGCATTTGTATAAGGTAAATATATCTTTCCCTCTCTCCCCAAACATAGTTAACCTTACTTTTTTCCAATTTTTTGGAGGGACCAACATCCTCATTATTATAAATCAAATCTTTGAATTCTCCTTTGATTTTACCTTCTTCATAAGCATTCATTACTACATGCGGCTAATTCTATCTCTATGATATCTCAACAATTTGTCCCCTTTCTTGGCTCATATACACTCCACTGAAACCCAGATACTTGATTCCTTTTGCCTGAACTATTCTAATTGCTTCCATCTCTTATCTTACATCTCTCTCCTATCCAATCCATTCTTAACACAACTACCAAAGCATCTTTTTTAAACATACAGGTCTTATATCCCATCACTTGACTGCTCAAAAATCTCTATAAGTTTTTTGTTAAACATAGAATAAAATACAAATCTTTTTCCTTGTAGTTAACCCCTTCCTCCATCTAGTCTCACTTTATTTTCTAGGCTTTCCCCCCCAAAAAAAAATATGAATTCTCTTCACAAGATCTACATTCTAATCAAAGTAGACTTCTAGTTGTTCTGCAGATATTTAATTTGCCTTGGTGAAAATATGAATGGGGGAAACATTTAAAAATTAAATATTTTGTTATACAAGACTAGGGAAGACACTCCAGGATTAAGTGGCAATTTTAATGTTTGTTTTCAATCTTATACCTCTCCTATCTTTCACAACCAAACATCTAGAAAAAAAGAAGTGTGTGTCTCTCTCCTCTCTCCATCCTCCCTCTCTTGATAACCTTATCACCTTCTATGGGAACCAGTATTTGATCTATTCTCACTAATTTATTGATTGATAGATGACTCCAGAATTATTATATCTAGTCCTTACGTTTCATCTGAGTGACAGTCTTGCATCAACAATGGTCTAGTGTATATTTCTTACTGGATATGTTGTAGATATTTCCAACTCAACAGAGTAAACTGAAAATTCATTATTTATTCCCTCCCCCATTCTCATCCCACTTCTTTCTAATCTTTTCTATTTTTTTTTTAAGAATATCACTTTCTTTCCAGTCATTCAGGGTCATAGCTTTGGACTTGACCTCAATTCCTCATTCTCCCTCACCTCACCCCAGTTGTGGAGTCTCTCTCTACAATACATCTTCAATCTCTTTCTGTTCCCTGTATATGACAATCCATTTTCTACCTCTGTGTTGCTGTTCTCCCTTCTTACTTCCACCTTTTAGAATACCTCATTCCCGTTCATATCTTAGCTCTATTATCAGATCCTGGATGAAGCTATTCCTAATACCCGGCAACTAAATGTTATAGTGTGTAGAACATGAATTTGAAGTCAGGAAACCCTAAATCTGAATTCTGCCTTATTCAGTATCTAGGATCTAAGCAATCACTTTACCTTTTTCAGCATAAATTTCTTTTGTGAGAAAATGGAAATAACAAGAGCACCTACTACACAGTATTGTTGGGAGAATCAAATGAAATAGCATATGCAACATGCTTTTAAATCTTTAAGTTCTATATAAACATGTACTATTATTATTAATGATGTGAAAATATGGGCGGACTTCTGAACTCATATAACATGGAGGAGAAGACAGGTGGCCTGATGACACAAAGAAGTATAGTGTGTATGTATGTATAGATATTGTGCTTACCTAAACGACCTCCTTAGAAATCAAAGGGTACTACCAGAAAACAGTTTTCTTCATTTGTTAAAATGAAACTTCCCCTGTGGAATCTTTAAAAGGAAAAGCAAATCCTTTTAAGAGGATTCTGAGAAACCAGTAATATAAAGGGTTTTTTTTTTTTAATTTTTATTTTATTTGCATAACATATGTGTGGGTAATTCTTCAACAATAACCCTTACATAGCTTTCCGTTACAAATTTTTCCCCCCAACTCCCCACCCCTCCCCTAGATGGCAGGATATCCACTACATGTTAATTATGTTAAAATATTGGCAAATCGAATATATGTATACGTATTTCCAAACTTATCATTGGTGTGCAAGAAAAATCTTATCTACACAAACGATATATCAGATAAAGGAAACACAATGTAAGCAAACATCAATCAAGGAGTATGAGAATGTTATGTTGTGGTCCTCATTTCGCATCCCTCTCTCTGGGTATATATGGCTTTCTTCAGTGAACAATTGGAGGTGGTTTGAAACATTTCATTGTTGAAGAGAGCCATGTCCATCAGAATTGATCGTCATATAGTACTGTTGTTGCCGTGTATAATGATCTCCTGGTTCTGCTCATTTCACTCAGCATCAGTTCATGTAAGTCTCTCCAG
Organism: Myrmecobius fasciatus; assembly: GCA_023553655.1. Lineage (NCBI taxonomy): Eukaryota > Metazoa > Chordata > Mammalia > Dasyuromorphia > Myrmecobiidae > Myrmecobius > Myrmecobius fasciatus. The sequence continues at coordinate 122,840 of JAJPUD010006155.1, forward strand.
GCCTCTCTGAAATCATCTTGCTGGTCATTTCTTACAGAACAATAATATTCCATAACATTCATATACCATAATTTATTCAGCCATTCTCCAATTGAAGGGCATCTATTCAATTTCCAGTTTCTAGCCACTACAAAAAGGGCTGCCACAAACATTCTTGCACATGTGGGGCCTTTTCCTTCCTTTATGATTTCTTTGGGATATAAGCCCAATAGAAATGCTGCTGGGTCAAAGGGTATGCATAGTTTGATAACTTTTTGAGCATAGCTAAGGGTTTTTTTTTTTAAATATTTTTTTTGCCTTTTTTTTTTTAATTATTTTTTTCTCCCCAAGATGCCAGGCCAGGCTTAGACACAAGGTCAAACTGTGGGTCACAAGTTTCCACTGTGCTAGTGAGCTAGAACCTTGGTCTTATTTGCATTTTGCTTTAAACACCTGTGCTAATTCGGTAAATACATGTAGTTTGAGGCTGCTAGCTGACAGATCTGCTACCCTGATTACACTCTGCCAATTACTCTAAATTCTCCTTGGAAAAGAGGGAATAATAAGTGTTACCAGATAAGGAGACTAAACTATTTAACTTGTCAGATTGGCCTATTAAATCTTCTCTATGCTCTATCTGTAATTTTGATATGCTAATTATCATATATTTAGTAAAGAGAGTGATAAGGTTTACTGAAGAGAAATGTGATAAGCAATTTGGGGAAGGGAGGAGCATGGTGAGTGCCTTCTTTAAAGTTCCTCTGATTACCAAATGGAGAGTCCTGATAAGGAGTCTAACCAGCCAACCTTGAACCTTGATGTTTCTCAACTGCAAATACTAACACTTAGCCCTAACTAGAGAAAATGGGTCTCACATAAATTTCTTGTATTTAATTCCCAAGAGCCACATTGCCCTGAAAGGCCCAGAGATCTGTCTGCCCTTTCAGGATGGAGTGGAGAGGTAAGAACTGTACTGAAGGCTTCTTTTAATGTATTATTTTATTTTTTACCTTTTTTTATCAGGTAGATTATCTGCCAGTGATAGTGTAGCCAAGACTCCCAAATGAGCCTCCCAGAAGCTCTCTCCCTTCTTTCCCCTTCTTTTCTTTTGGAAAAACCAGGAGATTAGGTCATTATGTACAGAGAAATATAAGATGTAAAATATTCTGTCCCCTTCATCCCCCACCTTTCTGGCACTAAAGAAGGATGCATGTTTCATTAACTCTTCTCTGGGACGTTCATTGCTTTTATTTTGAACATAACAATTATCCAAACCCACAAACATTTCAATATGCAAAGAAGAGCAAAGGAGGGTTTGATTTCTTATGAAATTAATTAAGAGCAAAGACACTTCTTTCTGCATTCACATACACATGTATATACTTACGCATATATACATATAACCTTACATTTATAGACATATATATGTGGGTCAGCTAGGGAGCACATTTCTTAGAGTATCAGATGTGGTGTCATGAAGACCTAAGTTCAGTTTGGCCTTAAACTATTGCTATGTGACCCTGGGAAAGTCATTTAACCCTGCTTGCCTCAGTTACCTTATCTGCAAAAATTATTTGGGGAAGGAAATGGCAAAGTACTCCATTATCTACCAAAAAAAAAAAAACCTTAAGGTCCTCAAAAAGACATAAATAAAAATGAATGAATAAAAAATGTATATGTACACATACACTATATATTATATATGACATTTCTTCAGTTGCATCAAACTTAAATAGAAATAGGTCCCTGTAAACCTCTTTTTGACTTAAAGAATTACAAATTAGCACTGTATTTTGCTGTATTTTTATTTATTTTTTTAAACATTTTCCAATTATATTTCAACTGGTTCTGGCTGTCCTAGAGTATTTTGCAGTCTGCAAGCTTATAAACCAATGCCTTCAAGTTTGATATTTTTAGGTTTAGAAATATTCTATATTATATACAAATACAAGGCAAGAAAATGTGATGAATTCAAAAAGCAAGAGAAAATGTTAGACCCATCAGTATTCCTGGGTAAGGAAGTGGCTATTTTGTAGGCAGTGAAGGGTTGGTGTAATGCTGAGAGATGTTTAGAGGGGATTAAATTACAAACACTTGATTTTATCTCACCCTTTTAGGCAAGTAGCACACAGATCAAATGAGATAATGTGTAAAGCACTCTGTAAACTTAAAAATCTGTTATCTGTATCAGCTCTGATTATGGTAATGGTGATTTTGATATAGGATGAGAGGGAGAAAAAATGTCCTTTATGTATTTCTGTTCATGTTCCATCAACATGTTAAAAGTATGATGGGAAACCTTTAGAAAACTGATTCAATTTGTGAGGAAGGAGGTAATGAAGAGAGGGAAAGATTATAAGTAGGCCCAGACTTCTGAAGATCCCAGGAGTGCTAGGGTAGGCTCTTAGAAAGGACAGATAAAAGCACTGTTGTTATTACAAAGAACTTAACTGAGAAATAACCTCAAACTTCCTGCTATTAGTGAAAAGTGATAAAAGGATAATAATTCATTTCAAAGGGGAAAAAAGATTTTACCCAATGTTCAAATGAATTTATTTGAACAAATCAGATAAAATCAGCTTATGTACACCCCATATGAAAAGAATGCTTAGGGGGCAGCTAGGTGGCACAGTGGATAGAGCACCAGCCCTGAAGTCAGGAGGACCTGAGTTCAAATCTGCTCTTAGACACTTAACATTCCCTAACTGTGTGACCCTGGGCAAGTCAGTTAACCCCAATTGCCTCAGCAAAAAAAAAAAAAAAAAAAGTGCTTAGTAGACTAGAGCAGTTTCTTTCTGTCTTTTTTGTTTGTTTTATTATTGTCTTTTGGGTTTTTTTTTTTACTCCATAGCCCTATAGTCATTTCAAATTCATTTGTTGTTGCCATGTACAATGATCTCCTGGTCCTGCCCATTTCACTTAGCAACAGTTCATGTAAGTCTCTGCAGACCTCTTTGGAATCATCCATCTGATCATTTCTATATGGAATTCTATTTGGAATAATATTCTATATGGATTTCTATATGGAATAATATTCCATAACATTCATATACCATAATTTATTCAGCCATTCTCCAACTGATGGGCATCCATTCAGTTTCCAGTTTCTAGCCACTACAAAAAGGGCTGCTACAAACATTTTTGCACATGTGGGTTCCTTTCCTTCCTTTAAGATCTCTTCGGGATATAAGCCCAATAGAAACACTGCTGGGTCAAAGGCTGTGCACAGTTTGATAACTTTTTGGACATAGTTCCAAATGAGCTGTAGTGTCTTATATGAGAACAGCAATGAAACCTGAGTCACTGGATGGTAAAATTCTTAGAAGAGAGTAATGTGATAGAACATTTGAAAAGTAGAAGCATATTAGGTTCTGAAGAGCCTTAAAATCAAACGGCATTTTAAATTTGATCTTGGAGATAAGGGTCCACAAGAGTATTGAATGGAGGGTAACAAAGTCAGATCTGTACCTTAGGACAATCAATTTGAAAGCTAAATGGATGAGGGAGGAGTAGAATGAGAAGAGGGAAATCAACTGGAAGATTGTTGTACTTTACAAATATCTCATTTGATTCTTATAACTGCTATTATTATCCTTATTTTGCAGTTGGAGGAACTGAGGCAGACAGAGGAAAAAAATGACTTGTCTAGGGTCACATAACTAGGAAGTATCTCAAGCTACATTTGAACTCATATATTCCTGATTCCAGGTATAACACTTTATCCACTCTACTACAAAGTTGCTGTTAGATGAAAGACAGATACATAGATAGATGGGGAATATAATATGTTACATAGTATTTTCATTATTCTGGAAAATTACTTGGAATTATATGAGAAAAGTCACTAAATTGTTCATACTTTAAAAACAAAACAAAAGGAAACAAAAAACCTGAACCTGAGTAGCAACAAAAACAAGCACTTAGACATATATATATATGCACATATATATATATGTATATATATAAAGAATTATGCATGAATCTGGACCTCTTGATTGTAATGAAGCCTTCCCTTAACTATTGATATGACAGGTAATTTCTTGCATGTTCCACTAATTTGCTTATGATAACACCCTTTGTATCTAAATCAGGTATCTATTTCCAACTTATCTCATTATGTGATATCAAATGTGAAATGTCCCAGCACATCAAATTTATGTCACTCATTTCCTATTTTCCCAATGTTTTGTGAAATAGTGATTTCTTTCCCCCAAACCTGGGGCTCACTTTACAACTTTTTTTCCTGGTTTCTTTGAAATTCTTGACCTTTTGTTTTTCCAAATTCTATATTTTTGTTTTAGTAATTTAATTGTGATGACATTGAATAAACAGATTAGTTAGGTAAATTTGTCATTTTAAAAATTATATTGGCTTTATCTACTCATGAAAAATAAATATTACTTCAATTATTTGGATTTCAGTTTGTATAAAAAGTGTTTTTGTGTTTATGTTAATATAGTTCCTGTGTCTGTTTTGGCACTTATATGTTAAAGTATTTGTACTATCTAGGTATTTTAAATAGTCTAAAACAAAAAATCAATAATATTGCTAACATATAGTATAATTTCTTTTTTTATTAAAAAAAATTTATTAAAGCTTTTTATTTGCAGAACATAAGCATGGACAATTTCTCAACACTGAACATTGCAAAGCTTTCTGTTATAAATTTTTCCCTCCTTCTCCCCCCCTCCCCTAAATGGAAGGAAGTCTAATACATGTTAATTATGTTAAAATACTTGACAAATTGAATATGTGTATACATATTAATAACAGCTATCTTGCTGTATGAGAAAAATCATATCTACAAGAAAAAAAAAAACCTGAGAGTGTGAAAATGCTATGTTGTTGTCCACACTCAGATCCCACAGGCCTTTCCCTGGGTATATATGGCTTTCTTCATCACTGAGCAACTGGAACTGGTTTAAAACATCTCCTTGTTGAACAGAACCATGTCCATCAGAACTGATCATCATATAGTCTTCTTGTTGCCATGTACAATGATCTCCTGGTTCTGCTCATTTTACTCAGTATCAGCTCATGCAAGTCTCTCCAGGCCTCTCTGAAATCATCCTGCTGGTCGTTTCTTACAGAACAATAATATTCCTTTTTTAAAAATTAATTAATTAATTAATTTATTTTTATATAAAGCTTTTTATTTACAAAACATATGAGTGACCTTTCAACACTGACCTTTGCAAAAACTTTTTTTTTTCCCCAAGCTTTTCCCCTCCTTCCCCCCACCAGCCACCCCTAGATGACAGGTAATCTAATACATGCTAAATAGGATAAATTATATGACAAATACAATACATGTATACATATCTATACAGTTATCTTACTGCACAAGAAACATCAGATCTAGAAAGAGAAGAAGAAAAAAAACAACCTAAGAAGGAAAACAAAATGCATGGAAATATTCACAGAAAGTGTTAAAATGCTGTGTGGTGGTTCACTCTCAGTTCCCACAGGCCTCTCTCTGGATGTATATGACTATCTTCATCGCAGAACAACTGGTTTGAATCACATCATTGTTGAAAAGAACCATGTCCATCAAAATTGATCATCGTATAGTCTTGTTGCTGTGTATAATGTTCTCCTGGTTCTGCTGATTTCACTCAGCATCAGTTCATGCAAGTCTCTCCAGTCCTCTCTGAAATCCTCCTGTTGGTCATTTCTTACAGAACAATAATATTCCATAACATTCATATACCATAATTTATTCAGCCATTCTCCAATTGATGGGCATCTTTTCAATTTCCAGTTTCTTGCCACTACAAAAAGGGCTGCCACAAACATTTTTGCACATGTGGGTCCCTTTCCCTCCTTTAAAATCTCTTTGGGATATAGGCCCAGTAGAAACACTGCTGCGTCAAAGGGTATGCACAGTTTGATAACTTTTTGAGCATAGCTCCAAATTGCTCTCCAGAATGGTTGGATAAATGAAAAGTTCCACCAACAATGTATCAGTGTCCCAGTTTTCCCACATCCCCTCCAACAGTTATCATTATCATTTCCTGTCATTTTAGCCAATCTGACAGGTGTGTAGTGGTATCTCAGAGTTGTCTTAATTTGCATTTCTCTGATCAATAGTGACTTGGAGCACCTTTTCATGTGACCGGAAATAGTTTCAATTACTTCGTCTGAAAATTGTCTGTTCATATCTTTTGACCATTTATCCATTGGAGAATGGCTTGAATTCTTATATATTTGAGTCAATTCTCTATATATTTTAGAAATGAGGCCTTTATCAGAACCTTTAGATGTAAAAATATTTTCCCAGTTTACTGCTACCCTTCTAATCTTGTCTGCATTTATTTTGTTTGTACAAAAACTTTTTAACTTGATATAGTCAAACTTATCTATTTTGTGATTAATGATGACCTCTAGTTCTTTGGTAACAAATTCCTTCCCCCTCCACAGGTCTGAGAGGTAAACCATCCTACATCAGAACAATAATATTCCATGACATTCATATGCCATAGTTTATTCAGCCATTCTTCAATTGTTGGGCATCCATTAAGTTTCTAGTTTCTTGCCCCTACAAAAAAAGGGCTGCCACATGTGGGTCCCTTTCCCTCCTTTAAGATCTCTTTGGGATATAAGCCCAATAGAAACACTGCTGGGTCAAAGAGTATGCACAGTTTGATAACTTTTTGAGCATAGTTCCAAATTGCTCTCCAGAATGGTTAGATCCATTCACAATTCCACCAATAATGTATCAGTCTCCCAGTTTTCCCATATCCCTTTGACCATTTCTCATTATCTTTTCCTGAAATCTTAGCCAATCTGACAGATGTTGTTGTCTCTAAGAGTTGTCTTAATTTGCATTTCTCTATCAATAGTCATTTGGAGCACGTTTTTATATGACTAGAAATAGTTTTAATTGCATCATCTGAGAATTGTCTGTTCATATCCTTTGACCATTTATTGATGGTGGCTTGAATTCTTATAAATATGAGTCAATTCTTTTTATTTTAGAAATGAGGCCTTTTTCAGAAACCTTAAATGTAAAGATGATTTCCCAATTTATTCCTTCCCTTCTAATCTTGTCTGCATTAGTTTTGTTTGTACAAAAACTTTTTAAATTAATATAATCAAAATTATCTATCTGATGTTCAGTTAAGAGTTCCAGTTCTTCTTTGGGCACAAATTCTTTCCTTTTTCACAGATCTGAGAGGTAAACTATCCTATGTTCCTCTAATTTGCTTATAATATCACTATTTATATCTAAATCATGAATCAATTTAGATCTTATCTTGGTATATGGTGTTAGGTGTGGATCAAGCCCTAATTTCTTCTATACTAGTTTCCAATTTTCCCAGCAGTTTTTGTCAAATAGTGAGTTCTTATCCTAAAAGCTGGGGTCTTTGGGTTTGTCAAACACTAGATTGCTATAGTTATTGCCTATTTTCTCCTGTGATCATATTCTATTCCACTGATCTAGTATTTCTTAGCTAATACCAAATAGTTTTGCTGACCTCTGCTTTATAATAAAGTTTTAGAACTTGTACAGCAAGGCCACCTTCAACAGCATTTTTTTTTCATTAATTCCCTTGAAATTCTTGACCTTTTGTTCTTCCAGATGAACTTTGCTACTATTTTTTCTAGATCTATAAAATAATTTCTTGGGAGTTTGATTGGTATGACATTAAATAAGTAGATTAAATTAGGTAGTATTTTCATTTTTATTATATTCACTCGGCCTATCCATGAGCACTTGATATTTTTCGAAACTGATTAGGTCTGACTTTATTTGTGTGGAAAGTGTTTTGTAGTTTAGTTTGTATAGTTACTGACTTTCCCTAGGCAGAGAAATTCCCAAATAATTTATACTATCAACAGTTATTTTGAATGGAATTTCTTTTTCTATTTCTTGCTGCTGAACTTTGTTGGTAATATATAAAAATGCTGATGATTTATGTGGATTTATTTTGTATCCTGCAATTTTGCTAAAGTTGTGAATTGTTTTTTTAGTTGAATCTCTAGGGTTCTCAAAGTATATCATCATATCATCTGCACAGAGTGACACTTTGGTTTCCTCATTACCTATTTTAATTCCTTTAATCTCCTTTTCTTCTCTTACTTCCAAAGCTAACATTTCTAATACAAATTTAAATAGTAATGGTGAACCAGATCTAAAACTATATTATAAAGCAGCGGTCATCAAAACCATTTGGTACTGACTGAGAAATAGAGCAGTTGATCAGTGGCATAGGATAGGATATCAGGACAATCTAGGCAATAACTTTAGCAATTTAGTGTTTGATAAACCCAAAGACATCAGCTTTTGGGATAAGTATTCACTATTTGGTAAAAACTGCTGGGAAAATTGGAAACTAGTGTGGAAGAAATTAGGGCTTGACCCACACCTAACACCACATACCAAGAGAAGATCTAAATGGATTCATGATCTAGACATAAAGAGTGATGTTGTAAGCAAATTAGAGGAACATAGTGTAGTTGACCTCTCAGACCTGTGGATATGGAATAAATTTATGTCCAAAGAAGATCTGGAACCCTTAATTGAACACCAGATAGATAATTTTGACTATATTAAGTTAAAAAGTTTCTATACAAATAAAACTAATGCAGACAAGATTAGGAGGGAAGCATAGAATTGGGAATTAATCTTTACATTTAATGGTTCTGATAAAGGCCTCATTTCTAAAATATATGGAGAATTGTCTCTTATTTATAAGAATTCAAGCCACTCTTCAATAGATAAGTGGTCAAGGGATATGAACAGACAATTTTCAGATGATGAAATTAAAACCATCTCTAGTCATATGAAAAGTTGCTCCAGATCACTATTGAGCAGAGAAACGCAAATTAAGACAACTCTGAGGTACCACTACACACCTGTCAGATTGGCTAAAATGACAGGAAAAGATAACAATGAATGCTGGAGGGGACATGGGAAAACTGGGACACTGATAGATTGTTGGAGGAATTGTGAATGGATCCAAATATTCTGGAGAGCAATTTGGAACTAAGCTAAAAAAAGTTATCAAACTTTGCATACCCTTAATCCAGCAGTGTTTCTATTGGGCTTATATCCCAAAGAGATCTTAGAGGAGGGAAAGGGACCCACATGTGTAAAAAGGTTTGTGGCAGCCTTTTTTGTAGTGGCTAGAAACTGGAAACTGAATGGATGCCCATCAATTGGAGAGTGGCTGAATAAATTATGGTATATGAATGTTATGGAATATTATTGCTCTGTAAGAAACGACCAGCAGGACAATTTCAGAGAGGCCTGGAGAGACTTGCATGAACTGATGCTGAGTGAAACAAGCAGAAGCAGGAGATCATTATACACAGCAACAACAATATTACATGATGATCAATTCTGATGGACATGGCTCTCTGCAACAAAGAATTGTCTCAAACCAGTTCCAAATGTTCAGTGAAGAAAGTCATATACACCCAGAGAGAGGTATATGAAATTTGGACCACAACATAACATTTTCATGCTGTCTATTGATGTTTACTTGCATTGTGTTTCCTTTCTCTGATTTTCTTTTTTTTTTTCCTTGTAGATAGGATTTTTCTTCCACAACTTGTCAAGTATTTTTACATTATTAACATGTAGTGGATTCCTGCCGTCTAGGGGAGGGGAGGAACTGGGAATAAAATTTGTAATGGAAAGCTTTGTAAAGGTCAATGTTGAGGAACTACACATACATATGTTATCCAAATAAAAAGCTTTAATAAATAAATAAATAAACAAACAAACAAACAAATAAATAAATAAAATAGTAATGGTGACAGTGGGCAGCCTTGTTTCACTCCTGATCTTATTGGGAATGGTTCTAGCTTGTCCCCATTATATATGATGCTTGCTGATGGTTTTCAATAAATGCTACTGATCATTTTAAAGAAAAGCCCATTTATTCCTATACTCTCTAGTGTTTTTAATAGGAATGGGTATTGGATTTTATTAAATGCTTTTTCTGCATCTATTGAGATAATCATATGATTTTTGTTAGTTTGACTATTAATATAATCGATTATGCTGATAGTTTCCCTAATATTGAACCAGCCTTGCAATACTGATATTAATCCTACTTGATCATAAGGTATTATCCTGGGGATGACTTTCTGTAATCTTGTTGCTAATATCTTATTTAAGAGTTTTGCATCAATATTCATTAGGGAAATTGGTCTATAGTTTTCTTTTTTTTTCTTTTTTTAATTGAATTGAATTAATTTTTATTTTTTTATCTTTTTATTAAAGCTTTTTATTTGTATAACATATGTATGGGTAGTTCCTCAGCACTGATCATTTTTTTTTTTTTTGCTTTTTGCTGAGGCAAATGGGGTTAAGTGATTTGCCCAGGGTCACGCAGCTAGGGAATGTTAAGTGTCTAAGACCAGATTTGAACCCAGGTCCTCCTGACTTCAGGGCTGGTGCTCTATCCACTGCGCTAGCTGCCCCTCACAGCACTGATCTTTACAAAGCTTTCCCTTACAAATTTTACTTCCAGTCCCTTCCCCTCCCCTAGATGGCAGGAAGTCCACTACCTGTTAATAATGTTGAAATACTTGACAAGTTGTGCAAGAAAAATCCTATCTACAAGAAAAAAAAAATCAGAGAAAGGAAACACAATGCAAGTAAACATCAATAGACAGCATGAAAATGTTATGTTGTGGTCCACATTTCATATACCTCTCTCTGTGTGTATATGACTTTCCTCACTGAACATTTGGAACTGGTTTGAGACAATTCTTTGTTGCAGAGAGCCATGTCCATCAGAGTTGATCACCATGTAATATTGTTGTTGCCATATATAATGATCTCCTAGTTCTGCTCGTTTCACTCAGCATCAGTTCAAGCAAGTCTCTCCGGGCCTCTCTGAAATCTTCCTGCTGGTCATTTCTTACAGAGCAATAATATTCCATAACATTCATATACCATAATTTATTCAGCCACTCTCCAATTGATGAGCATCCTTTCAGTTTCCAGTTTCTAGCCACTATAAAAAGGGCTGCCACAAACATTCTTGCACATGTGGGTCCCTTTCCCTCCTCTAAGATCTCTTTGGGATATAAGCCCAATAGAAACACTGCTGGGTCAAAAGGTATGCACAGTTTGATAACTTTTTGAGCATAGCTCCAAATTGCTCTCCAGAATGGTTGGATCTGTTCACAGTTCCACCAACAATGTATTAGTGTCCCAGCTTTCCCACATCCCCTCCAGCATTCATTGTTATCTTTTCCTGTCATTTTAGCCAATCTGACAGGTGTGTAGTGGTACCTCAGAGTTGTAGTAATTTGCATTTCTCTGATCAATAGTGATTTGGAGCAACTTTTCATATGACTAGAGATGGTTTTAATTTCATCATCTGAAAATTGTCTGTTCATATCCCTTGACCACTTATCTATTGAAGAGTGGCTTGAATTCTTATAAATAGGAGACAATTCTCTATATATTTTAGAAATGAGGCCTTTATCAGAACCATTAAATGTAAAGATGATTTCCCAATTTGATGCTTCCCTCCTAATCTTGTCTGCATTAGTTTTATTTGTACAGAAACTTTTTAACTTAATAAAATCAAAATTATCCATCTGGTGTTCAATTAGGAGTTCCAGATCTTCTTTGGACATAAATTTATTCCATCTCTACAGGTCTGAGAGATAAACTATACTATGTTCCTCTAATTTGCTTACAATATCACTCTTTATGTCTTGATCATGAACCCATTTAGATCTTATCTTGGTATGTGGTGTTAGGTGTAGGTCAAGCCCTAATTTCTTCCACACTAGTTTCCAATTTTCCCAGCAGTTTTTGCCGAATAGTGAATACTTATCCCAAAAGTTGGGGTCTTTGAGTTTATCAAACACTAAATTGCTTAAGTTATTGCTAGATTGTCCTGATATCCTATCCTATGTCACTGATTGACTGCTCTATTTCTCAGCCAGTACCAAATAGTTTTAATGACCGCTGCTTTATAATATAGTTTTAGTTCTGGTACAGCAAGGCCACCTTCATCTGCCTTTTTTTTTTCCATTAATTCCCCTGAAATTCTTGACCATTTGTTCTTCCACATGAACTTTGCTACTTGTTTTTCTAGATCTGTAAAATAATTTCTTGGGAGTTTGATTGGTATGGCTATAAATAAGTATGTTAGTTTGGGTAGTATTGTCATTTTTATTATATTCGCTCGGCCTACCCATGAGGACTTAATGTTTTTCCAGTTGATTAGGTCTGATCTTATTTGTGTGGAAAGTGTTTTGTAGTTTAGTTTGTATAGTTTCTGACTTTTCCTTGGCAGATAGATTCCCAAATAATTTATACTATCAACAGTTATTTTGAATGGAATTTCTTTTTCTATTTCTTGCTGCTGAACTTTGTTGGTAATATATAAAAATGCTGATGATTTATGTGGATTTATTGTGAATCCTGCAACTTTACTAAAGTTGTGAATTGTTTCTAGTAGTTTTTTAGTTGAGTCTCTAAGGTTCTCTAATTATACCATCATGTCATGTGCAAAGAGTGATAATTTGTTTTCTTCATTACCTACTCTAATTCCTTTTATTTCTTTTTCTTCTCTTATTGCCAAAGCTAACATTTCTAATACAATATTAAATAGTAATGGTGACAGTTGGTAGCTTTG
>JAJPUD010006156.1:936-71862 GCA_023553655.1 Myrmecobius fasciatus
TCCCCCTGTTTTTACTCCTTTCCCCTGATTCTTCTATTTTCCCTTCTCTTAGTTTGTCCCTTACCTTTCCTCCTTTCCCTCCCACTTCTCTCTAGCAACAGACAAGTTTCTATGTGAAATCAAATGTCTGATATACACTTTTAGAGCCCAACCTGATGAGAGTAAGATTTACACAATGCTTATCTCCCTCCCCTCTTTCTCTCAATTATATTAGGTTTTCTTTGCCTCTTCAAGAGATTTTACCTTGTTTTTACCTCCTTTTTTTTTAGATCTTATTTTACCACTTTTTCCCTCTTTTCCCCAGTATGACAACCTTTCCCCCTCTAGTTTTCTTTTTCATATTATCAAAGTAATATCTAGTTAATTATACCCCCAAAGTTTAAGTATCCCCCTAGTAGAAATAAAGTTTTCAAAAGTTCTTTCCTTTTTACCTTTTTATGCATTTCTTGAGTTCTGTGTTTGGATGTCGAATTTTTGTTCAGATCTCATCTTTTCATTAGAAATAGGTGAAAGTCACCTATATCATTGAATGACCATCTTCTTCCCTGGAGGATAATGCTCATTCTAGCTGGATAGGTTATTCTTGGCTGTAATCCAATTTCCTTTGCCCTTCAGAATATCTGGTTTCAGGCCCTTTGATCCTTCAATGTGGAGGCTGACAGATCGTGTGTGATTCTAATTTTTGATCCTCGGTATTTGAATTGTTTCTTTCTAGCGGCTAGCAGAATCTGTTCCTTGGTGCTATAGTCCTGAAATTTAGCCACGATATTCCTTGGGGTTTTAATTTTGGGGTCTCTTTCAGGAGGTGATCGGTGAATTCTTTTTTTTTTTTTTTTTTTTTTTTTTTGCTGAGGCAGTTGGGGTTAAGTGACTTGCCCAGGGTCACACAGCTAGGAAGTGTCTGAGACCAGATTTGAACTCAGGTCCTCCTGACTTCAGGGCTGGTGCTCTAACCACTGCTCCACCTAGCTGCCCCTGGTGAATTCTTTCAATGGTGATTTTGCCTTCTGATTCTACAATCTCAGGGCAGTTTTCTTTCAGGATTTCCTGGAAGATAGTGTTTAGATTCTTTTTTTCATCATGGCTTTCAGGAAGCCCAATAATCCTTAGATTGTCTCTCCTAGATCTATTTTCCAAGTCAGTTGTTTTTCCTAGGAGATATTAAATATTTTCTTCTAATTTTTCATTTTTTGTTTTTGTTTGACTGATTCTTGAAGTCTTATTGAGTCATTCACTTGCATTTGTTCAGTTCTTATTTTTAAAGTGTTGTTTTCTTCAGTTGCCTTTTTAAGCTCCTTTTGTAACTGGCCAATTGAATTTTTTTTTTCATTGCACTCTTTTTCCACTTCACTAATTTTATTTTTCAATAAATTGGTGTCTTTTTCATATCTCTTTTGCAGGGCATCACATCCTTCTTGCACTGATTTCAGTTTATTTTCCCATTTATCCTCCAGCTCTCTTTTGAGGTTCTTTATGTAATCTTCCAGAAAGCCCTTTTGAAAAGGGGACCAGTGATGGTCCTTAATAACTTCCTCTGGAGTTTTGTCTAAAGGAACCTCAGGATCTGGGATCATCCCTTCTTTTTCTCGATAAAATCTATCTATGGTGAGAGCTCTCTTTTGCTTCTTCATTTTTTTTTTTTTAAACACCGTGGGTATCTCTTTCAGGTAGGGAAAAAAACGGCGGCTGAAGATCTTTGCCCTGGGGTACTTTGTAGAATTAACTTAAGGTGTTGGGCCGGTGGGGGCTAGGACTAAGTAGTAATTACTCCTTAAACAAGGCAAGTCTGCCAGAACACCTACCCCCAATTAGGGCATAGTGTCCCGAGTGCCTCCAGTAAACTCCAGGTGTTTGGATTTTGGAGTTTGGAGTTTCTGCCACACTGAGCCAAGTCCCACCCTCCCTTCCAGGCTGCACAAGACCACTGTTCATTCCTCTGTCTGAGTTAAACAAACCTGATATGAAGTTCTTCAGAGATATCAGCAAGCAGTGTCTAAATATTTCTGGATTTGTTGACTTGAAGATCAGTTCAGAGGCTTATTATATTGTTGATTTGAGAGAAAATCGGAGGAGGGCGCAGAGAGTCACCTTTTCACTCCGCCATCTTGGCTCCACCTTTAACTTTTCCATTTAATTCTTTTTAAGGAGGTAAATACACACACACACACACACACACACACACACACACACACACACATATATATTTGCTTTTTGCTGAGGCAATTGGGGTTAAGTGACTTGCCCAGGGCCACACAACTAGGAAGTGTTAAGTGTCTGAGACCAGATTTGAACTCAGGTCCTCCTGACTTCAAGGCTGGTGCTCTATCCACTGCACCGCCTAGCTGCCCCAAGGAGGTAAAAATTTTAAAATAACCGTTTTAGTTATTATTTCCTTTAAATAATTTCACTAATGCAGAACCAAACTATTTTCAAATGCAGACGAGGATCCAATGTATCTCTTACTTTGGACATTAGTGGTTTGGGGACCATTGAACCTTTTGTGGCAGTACCAACACGGGAGAAAATAGCAATGGAGTACCTGCAGTCAGCCAGCCGGATTCTAACAAGGACACAGCTGAGGGACACCATGGCAAGTTCTCATTTACTTCAGACTGAATTCATGGTAAGTCATTCCCCTTTATTTCAAAGGTATTTATCTACATTAGTTTAATATGCATGTCCAGGAAGGAAGGCATATGATACAGATCTTTAGACTGTATGCTACCACCATCAAGAAGGCAAGACAATTATCATCTATCAAAAGGAAATTACCTATGGAAAGGAAAGGCAAAATAGATATTGCCTATACTTCCTAAGAGAACTCAAATCTTATTTATTCCCTCTAGAAGTCTCCCTATAGCTAGTCTATATAATCAAAGTTAGTACAAGCTCTTAAACTGTCCCTCAAACAAACAAAACTCTGTTGTCAGGAGAAAGAGTAAAACAGCTAATAGAGACTTCCGTGTGGCTAAGCCACACACCTCTGGGGAATCTGGTTACCTAGGTACTTATCCTGTGTCTGTATTTGTATTCCCTTGTATTATGTGTATGTGTCGCTGGAAAAAGTCTCACACATGGCACTATACAGCACAAGATTAGACATATTAAGGCACAAAATGTAGCCAAAGGCTTAGATAATCTTGCTAATGCTGTTTTATAAGATTAAAGAAAGCTGCATCCTCAGAAACTTCATTTGCTCTTCCCTATTCTCTCTGGTATGTCCATGATGAGGTCACAGGATATTTATGGCACAAAGTCAGGAAAGTTGTGTTTTTGTCCATGGAGGAATATACTTAGGGAGCTCTTTTCTATATATTACAAATTAGTGCGTTTTTTAATTTGCACATGAAATTGGCATTATTATGGAATATCTAGTAATGGACTTAATCTATTATTCTGTGATCAGAGCCATTATAGGGAAATATTTGATAAAATCAAGTACACCTAAGCAAAGAATTCAATTAAATAGAACAAGCTACTTCAAATATAATTCTGTTTCTATTAACAATTTCAGGCATATTTTAATTTTTTCCTCTAGGCATTGACTGATTCAATATTCTCTCTGTTATATCTAAGGTAACTAAATGGAAAATGCCAAAATTTTCATTTTCTTCTCAATGTTTTACTTTGTAAGTACAAAGGCTCATCCTCATAACAAAACTTGATTGCAAACAAATTTGTAGATTAAACATAGGAGATAATTCAAATGAATTGTTTTGACATCTCATTCTTTTCAAATAATAAAATAGGAGATATAACAATTTTGCTTCATTTAATATTCTATATAAGCTGTTGACATAATTTTTGCAAAGTAAAGAGTACATAAAATTAAAATTGTGGTGTCAATGAACAAACCATTTTAATTATCACATAACAGAGAAGTTATTGTAGTTGTTGCCAACTTTCATGGAAGTCAGCTGTTTTGTAACTTAAGTCACTGATTTGCTCAGACTGGCACCTCCAAGGTGAGAGTCAGAATTTGAATGTAGGACTTTTTGACTTCAGAGTCAGCTTTCTTTAACTTGCTTTCTGCCTAAAGCATTATTTGTTTCCTTTTCAAAGCTTTTGATTATTGTCTTTTCCTTCTCAACCCACCAGATTCTCACCTTCAATGCAAATATATCCATCAATTTTTAGGTCTGATCTTGATAAGTTCTAAGCTGTTTTTTCTCAAATAACTTGAAATTTATATCAATTATGTAGGCATTTATTCTGCCACAAAAGAAAGTTCAATTGAAAAGAGGAGTTAAGGAGAAATAATTGATATAGAATATGCATATTCCTATTTGGTGGGCATAGATGTAATTGACCTTCACTGCTAGAATTATAACATCTGCTTATAATAAAGAGAACAGTTGGGTTATGAATGTTTTCTCTTTAAAATTATTATTATTGCTCTCTTTTGTTTTTAACCTCACCTATATTGCCTAATATATCCTTCCTTCTTCCCCTCTCAGAGAACCAACCTTTATAACAAAGAAAAGAGAAGAGAATAAAAGATATTTAAATAAAGCTGACAAATACAACTAACATCTACCTTATATTCAGTATTTCATACCCATAGCGTCCTACATCTGTGAAGAATGATGGAGGGTGCCTTCTCACATTCTTTCTTCACGATCGAGTTTTGCCATTGAAATATTTCACAGAATTCATTTTCAGTTATTTTTTTTCCTGAGGCAATTGGGGTTAAGTGACTGGCTTGAGTTACACAGCTAAGAAGTGTTAAGTGTCTGAGGTCACATTTGAACTCAGGTCCTCCTGACTTCAGAGCTGGTGCTGTATCCACTGAGCGATCTAGCTGCCCCCAGTTATTTTATTATTGCTGCTCTTTCCATTTATATTATGGTAGACTTTGGGTATGTTATTTCCCCAGTTCTTCTTATTTCATATTATTCCTTTTATTCATTGTTTCCTATAAGACAATAACATTCCATTTCATTCATATACTATAATTTGCTTAGCCTTTCTTCAACTGATAATTATCTAGTTCTTTGATAATTTCTAGTTCTTTGCTCCTTCAAAAAGGTGCTGCTATAAATATTGTGATATTTGAGATTTTTGCCTCTCTTGGATTTCTGAGTTAAGGGTATGACTATTTTTGTCCCTTTATTAGTCTATTTCCAGATGGTTAGGATGGTTGGACTAATTACTCACAGCTTGATCAAAAGTGTGCTGTTGTGCCTATCTTTTTACAATCCCTTCAATAATTATTATTAACATCTTTTTGTCATCTTTATCACTTTGTTGAGTGTATAATAAAGCAGGTTTTTAATTACATTTTTATTTGGGACAATATTTCACATGGTTATTTATAGGTTGTGATATTTATTTCAAAAACTTTATTTCCATTGGAAAAAATAATATTCAGTGAGGTCCAGTTAACAAAATCATTTGTGTTACTTCACAATAATTCTTAGATATCAGACTCTTATCATGGATATTTGATGCAGAGTTTTTCCTTCTTAATTGCTGCTTCCATTCTTATCTAAGCTGTATTACGTTTGTGTAAAATCTTTTTTCATTTTAAGAAATCAAATCTATCATATCTTTATGATTATTTCTACTTGATATTGGTTAAGAATTCTCCCCCAGAAGATAGCTATGAAAAATACCAGATTGAGCTGTCTTCAAATTAAAAAAAAAACTGCTATGCCCTTTAATGTTCAGATCTTATATTTATTATGAGTTTATTGTATGTAGAATATGGCAAAAGATCTTAGCATAAACTTAATTTCTGCCAAACTGCTTTCCAATATTTTAGCAGTTTTTATCAAGTTATTTATATTCTTGAGTTCATCAAACACCAAATTACTAAATTCAGCTATTTCTAATTTTTCCTTATTGTTCTGTTCCATTGATCTACTTAAAAATTTTAATCAGGACTAAGTAATTTTGATAATTATTATTTGTGTGTTTTAAGATCTGAAAATGCTATTCTGCTTTCATTACTACTTTTTTCTTCACCATTGCCTTGATTCTAATTTCTAATGTCTAAACAAATTTCTACCTACCTTTAAATTCTATCTAGCTCTCTAAAGGGTCCTCTTTGTCATTTGATTGAAGTAGCACTATATCTTTGTATTTTTTTTATAATACCATGATTTTTATTATATTGTTGCAATCTACCTATGAATACTTAATGGAAGGAACATTTTATTCAGGTATTTAATGTGTCTTGAAAAAATGACTCAAATTTTGTTGATTTTGTCATTTTTTTTAAATTTTACTTCCCTTTCTGTTATTCTTAATAGAGCATCAGCTTATTCACACCAGAAACAAAAATCTTTAAAGAGGAGGAATTGAACAGACTTAAAAAGGATATTATTAATGATAAGCAAATAGAACCTATCCTTATAAGAGAACTTCCATTACTAGATTTGATTATAAATTACATAAAGGTATTTAAGCATTTAGTAAAATATTCATAGTTTTTAAGAACCCATTTATGTAGAAGACCCAGGAAAAATATCATATCTAGCTCCTCACTATTTAACAAGGCTTCTTTTCAGTTCTCCTCTCTAATGACATTCTTTAACCTAACTCATAACCTCATGAAGAGATATTCTCTGGTTAACTTAGTAGTAGTATTTTTTGGACATTGTTCCATTCATTCTTTTTTATTATTAAAAGCTTTTTATTTACATAATATATGAGTGATTTTTCTACATTGACCTTTGCAAAACTTTTTTTTTGGTCATGGCACACTGTGCCAAGGAGGTAGGGGTAATTCAAAGTTAGATAAGATCTTGTCTCACCATTAACAAATTACATTTAGTAGGGAAATCTAACACAGATCAGAAATTGTAGGATAATTGATCTAGAATTGGAAAAGATCTTTTTAAAATTTTTTTTCCTTTATTAAAGCTTTTTATTTGCAAAACATATGTATGGGTAATTCTTCAACATTGACCCTTACAAAGCTTTCTGTTACAAATTTTCCCCCCTAGTTACTCCTCCCCTAGATGTCAGGAAGTCCACTACATGTTAATTATGTTAAAATACTTGAAAAATCGAATATATGTATACATATTTCCACACTTACCATTGCTGTACAAGAAAAATCGTATCTACAAGAAAAAAAAAATCTGAGAAAGGAAACACAATGGAAGCAAACATCAATCGAGAGCATGAAAATGCTATGTTGTGGTCCACATTTCACATCCCTCTCTCTGGGTGTATATGGCTTTCTTCACTGAACAACTGGAACTGGTTTGAAACATTTCATTGTTGAAAAGAGCCATGTCCATCAGAACTGATCATCATATAGTCTTGTTGTTGCCGTGTATAATGATCTCCTGGTTCTGCTCATTTCGCTCAGCATCAGTTCATGCAAGTCTCTCCAGGCCTCTCTGAAATCATCCTGCTGGTCATTTCTTACAGAGCAATAATATTCCATAACATTTATATACCATGATTTATTCAGCCACTCTCCAATTGATGGGCATCCACTCAGTTTCCAGTTTCTTGCCTCTACAAAAAGGGCTGCCACAAACATTCTTGCACATGTGGGTCCATTTCCCTCCTCTAAGATCTCTTTGGGATGTAAGCCCAATAGAAACACTGCTGGGTCAAAGGGTATGCACAGTTTGATAACTTTTTGAGCAAAGTTGAATTGGAAAAGCTCTTAAAGGCCACATAATCCCATTCTTTCATTTTATAGATGAAGAAACTGAGGCTAACGAAATTAAATGGCTTGCCCAAGATTGCACAGGTACTAAGTAGCAAAATATGAATTAAAATTTTGATGCTATGATATCAAATCCAATACTTTTGACACTGAAACACACTTCATCTCTATAAGATTGCTAAATAATAGATGATATATTTATTTTACATATTTTTATTAAAGCTTTTTATTTTCAAAATATATGCATAAATAATTTTCAACATTCACCCTTGCAAAACCTTGCATTCCTAATTTTTTTCTCCCTTTCTTCCCATTCACTTCCTCCCCTATATGGCAAGTGATTCAATCTATGTTAATCATGTGCAATTCTTCTATACATATTTCCACAATTATCATATTGCACAAGAAAAAAATAAATCATATATTTAATTGAGGCATTAGGAAAGCACTAAACTTGACTCCAAATGAAAAATTTTAAAAATACCCTTTCTTCCCTTTTTTACTAACTTTTGTTTTTTGTTTTTTCTTTGTTATCACCAGTGCTAAGCCACATACCTGGAATATAATAAATGCTTAATACATGGTTATTACTTGCTTAGTAGATTGCTGTAATGAGGAACTGTGGGTGGGAAATAGCACATACTTTCATACTCACTGATATGTTGGTTAATTGTGTTGAGGTGCTTCTGATTTTCTTTCTATTTTTATTCTTTGTTGCAAAGAAAGGTTCAATGGATAGGGAAGGAGGGATATATTTGGATACTAAGTATTATAAACACAAAATATATCCACAAAAATTTAAAATATAAAAACAGTAGTATAAGGTAAAAGATTTATTGTTAAGGAGCAGTAATCAGGGAAGACTTCCTGAAGGAAGTGGTCTTTTAATTGGGCTTTAAAGAATAATAGGGGCAGGTAGATGGTACAGTGTATAGAGTGCTGGGGCTGGATTTAAGAAGATTCATTTTCCAGAATTCAAATCTGACCTCGTCACTTTCTAGCTGTGTGACCTTCTTAGCCTCAGTTTTCCTATCTTTAAAATAAACTGCAGAAGAAAATGATGAACCACTCCAGTATCTTTGCCAAGAAAACCCCAAATGTAATCAGGAAGAGTCAGGCACAATTGAAGGACTTGAACAAAAAGAATTCAATAGACATAAATGGCAAGGTTATGGAGACACTTGGTGAAGTGGAAGAATTTTTGACTTTAAAGTTTAAAAATCTGAATTCAAGTTCTAAGTATGACAATAACTTGTGTGATTTATCCTTTCTGTGCTTCCAATTCCTTATCTTTCCTATTCCTTCTAATCTCAAACATAGCGTTCTTTGACATTGAAGTTCTTCACAACTTGACTCCTCTCTACCTTTCTAGGCTGTTTATGGAGAGCCATTTGGGTCTTTGCTGTTTTGAACAAGAGTAGAACTGCTATCTGCATTCCTTTGTCCTGGCAGTCTGCCTTTTAATTCTGCTTTTTAAAATCCCTGGCTTCCTTTCAGTCTCAGCTCAAATGCCACCTTCTGCAAGAAGCCTTTCTTGCTTCTCACCTTATCTATAATGGGGGATAGCACAGAATCGCATCTTTATTTTTACTAGCTTCTGACATTTAGCATCCCTTCAATTAGTTTTAAAAAACATCATGCTGAGGGGCAGCTAGGTTGCTCAGTGGATAAAGCTCAAACCCTAGTCAGAAGGACCTGAGTTCAAATTCAGCTTTAGACACTGACACTAACTAGTTGTGTGACCCTTGGTAAAGCTTTTGTCTCAACAAAAACAAAAAACAGCAGCAACAACAAAAAGACAAACAAATTTTTAAAATCCCATAAATATAATGCTGAGAAGTTCATAGGTTTTACCAGACAGACAAAGTGGGCTCATGACATAAAACAGGCAAAGAGCCCTGCTTTTCCTTCTAAGATGATTTTTTATCTTCTCTGTATGTATCTTGAATGTACCCACTAATGCACATGTTATCTTCTCTATTAAAATTTATATTCCTTGAGGGCAGTGCTTTCTTTGCATCACTAACTCTTAGCACAATTCTAGACAAATTTAATAAATGCTTCTTGATTAATTTATCTTTAAAACCCATAAAATGGAAATAAATTAATGAGAAAAAAAGCATTTATTAAGTACTTGCCTGTGTGTCCAATACTGTATGCCATGGCACTAGGAATATGATATATCCTTTGCTCTCAAGTAGTTTATATTCTAATACCATAAAAGGGAGCAAAGGGATCCACAGGAATGGGGTCACAAACTATGGGACAGTAATTTCTTGCACTATTCTTCCCTCTCCACTGAGTAAAGTGAGTTAGAGCCAAAAGAACATTGTACACAGTAACAATAAGATTATGTGATGCTTAACTGTGATGGACTTGCCTCTTCTCAACAATGTGGCAACTCAAGGCATTTCCAATACACTTGTAGTGGAAAATTCCATCTGTATCAGAGAGAAAACTATAGATATTGAATGTGGATCAAAGCATAGCATTTTTATCATTTTTGTTTGTTTTCTTTCTTTTAATCTTTTCCCCTTTTGGTCTGATTTTTCTTACACAACCTGACAAATGGAAATGTGTTTATTCATGTTTATGTTTATGTTTAAAATGTGGTTATGTTTAAAAGAATTGCACATAAAATTCAGATGTTTGCTGTCTTGGAGAGGGCATCAAAAGAGGGAGGGGAAAATTTGGAACACAAAGTCTTACAAAAATGAATGTTAAAAGCTATCTTTCATATGCTTGAAAAAATAAAATATCAGTGAGTACCAAATTTTCTCTTCTCCTCCTCATTCCCTTTGCAGAGGCCAGCAATTTGAGATAGGTAACACATGCAAAATGTATTTCCATATTAGTCATGTTCTAAAAGGAAACAGACAAAATTTAAAATCCAAAAAAAATAAAGCAAAAAACTGTGACCATTTGGGGAATAGAGGGGAAAGGAAAAGTAAATTTTGGTGATTGGTACAAACAAATGGGGGACATGCTCTGAAACATGCCCTTAAAACAGCTTAGTTATTTGTGTTGGGAAAACCCCACAAGGAATATCTTAGATGAATTCAGTCAGGAAAGGAAATTAGTTCCTATAGTAGCTGATTAGTAAGTGTTATTAACAACGCCCAGAAACCTGCAGCTTCTTAATTGAATCAATTATTCCTGTCACCTAAGTTCCTAGAAAGCAACAAAGCATTCCTAGCTGCTGAAGGAAGGTATATTTTCATTTTTTTGTATGCTCTAAAATTTGTTGCCCTATGATAAAGCTCCAGTAGCACTATGTTGGTTATAGTCCTGGATACAATCTATATTGCGGAGGTAGCACCATCCAGAATTAGTAGCTAATGGGTATTGAAAGGAGAATGAAAAGATAATTCAAAGAATTCAAATTCCATCCAGCAGATATGCCCTCACAAAGATCTCCCAACATAGTATTATTAGACATACTAATCTGATGTAATTTATTCTATGTAGGAAATACCAATGAACTTCGTGGATCCCAAAGAAATTGATATTCCACGTCATGGAACTAAAAACCGCTACAAAACCATTTTGCCAAGTGAGTTTTTTTTCTCATAGATTTATAAATGTTATATGTGCCACCTTATAATATACCCAGAATACAGTTTAAAATAAATCTACCTTAATTGCAGCACTTTTTTTGATGGGTGAGTCATTTAACCTTTCTAAATCCCAGCAATCTAATCTGCAAAATTAACAAGTTAAATATTGGCCAGAAAACTCACTCTAGTAACTTATGCCAGTAACTGATAGCATTAAGATTGCTTCTAATTATTAGAAAGATGAGTGACTATGGAAGCCACATGCGGTATACACCATAAAAGCCTGTTATTCTGTCAGCTTTTTGAATGTTTTCTTTGTTTAGAAAGTGTTTAGAGAATATTTAGTTTGGTAGAGGAAAATTAAGGGGAAAACTATTTTGGTGCAAAACAAAATGCAGCAATTTGTTTTTCAATTAATAAAGTGAGTGGTCTCCAAGGATCTCTCCAATTCTGACACTCTATGTTGGACTCTCCTCATTAGGACTGGAAAACATTAGAAATGAGAACTTTCTCATGGAACAAATAACAGATGAAACTGATATTCAAGCAAAGCCATAAAAGTGACAATGTGATATGTTGGAAAAGAAATAATTGGCCTCTTATTCCTAAGACTTCTCATCCTCTCTTAATGTGTCTCCTAAATTTTAGGAAAATGGTTACTCAGTCAAATAATAGTCTTCATAATATAGCCAACTTAATTCTATACATGGTAGGAATAGGGCATTAGAGGAAAGCTTTTGAAGGAAAAATATTACAGAATCCCTGCTAATGGGGACCTTGGGGAAATAAAATCTGTCTTTGCACTTTCATTTTAAGTGAAGCTGAAATGCTTCATTAACTTCATTCCATTGAAATACATCTTTAACTAGTCCACCTGGCTCAGTCCGGGTACCTGAATTGTGATCTTTGTTGAGACACATTCTATAGTAGCCTTTGGCAGCAGTTAAAAGCAAATCAAATGCTGTGTTGGATGGAATTGGTTCTTTTTTAATCCTTTAAATTCTTTTGGGGGAAAATATCTGCTGATTTTCTACCTTACAGTATATTTGCTCCCAAATCTTCATTAGACCCCAAAAACATTTTGGAAAAGATTTGAATTATTAAAAAAAAAACTATAGTTCTCCCTGTTTCCTGTCCTTGATGATATCAGACTAGTGCTTTTAGATTCCTGTGTCAGCTTTTCCATTCCCAGAACTGGGTGGATCTCTTGATCTAGGGCACCTGTGGTGACAACAGATGGATTTTCTGTTGAAAATTTCTGTGGTCTGGGTGCCCTACCCTCTGCCCTGCTGAGTGATTTTTCAATTAGAAAATATAAGTTGTTCAAGTCACACTATTCCATAAGAAATACTTTCTGTGACTGATTATGCTGGTCTCTGTGTTAGAAATTACATTGGAATTATATTGGGAGCTAATTATGTTAAAATATTGCTCAACTCAACAAGCATTCATTAAATCCCTAATACATATTGATATTGTATACAAAAAATTTAAACTATCCCTATCCTTTCAAGATATTAAGAGATACTATTTTCCAGATCTAAGGCCCAGCAAGTACTCTATGCTCTGAGCTTGGCATGTCAAAAGTCATTTTTGTTCGGGATGATATTAGCTGCATCAAAATCCCAGACTGATTCATGTAATTATTGTACTGCTTTAGCCAGTACCAGGTGTTCTCTGAGTTTGGAGAAACACCTGCTGTTTCCATGTTCTGCTCATGAAGCCTTGCTATGAATCAAATTTGTCACATATTGCTGTTTCCCCTCTTTGTAAAGGCTACAACTCACTGAGTAGCCATTGGTAGGTAAATATTGAGATTTGGGTCTCCTTGCTAGAGAGGGTTGTCTAAATACTTTGTTGCTTACAAGCCATTTCCTTCACTTTGAAATTAAAGTTCATTTGATTCTTGACTCTTCTGTCTCAAGCCTGCTCTCTTTGACTCTGGTCATCCACAATTTAGAGACCAGTAATGTCTGGATGACAAAGATAGTTATTATATTTGCCCTAAGCAAAATCTCCCCAGTTCCTTCATTCAATCCTCATAAAGAATAGACTTTATTATTCTGGCTGCCCTTTGGATTACCTCTACTTAATCAATGTCATTTCTAAAGTATGATGCATAAAACTCAAAACAATATTCAACATATAGTCTAATCAGAGCAGAGTGCAGGATTGTCACCTCCTCATCATTGCAAACATTAATTCACTACCAAAATTGAATTAGCTTTTTTGCCTGTCAATATTGAGGTGATTTTTAGTCAATTTTTTGAGGTGATTTTGAGGTGATTTGAGGCTATTTAAATTGCCCAAGATATTTTTCAGATAAACTGTCTATTTCTTCCCCATTTTATATTTCCAAGACTGATTTCTCAAAACTAAGAGTAAGATAAATTATGCCTGTTAAATTTCATTTTACTAGATTTAGCCAATAGAGTGTGCTAATTATACTGGCTCATGAGAAACAATTGTTAAATTTTCAATGTGAACATTATATCAGAAATTAGCAAATTCTATAAATCTACAAATTTATCCATTGTTTTGTTGATTGTCTAGACTTACTAAAGTGAAAGGAACAAATGTTAATGCAAATTAAATTTTAAAGTATGTCTTGTGTACAATTTTCAGCAAGCCAGTTACACATTTACCAATACATCTTTGGATTCCACTTGTTTTTCTAATCTGTCAAGATCTTTTGATCTTTTTGTTTATGAATGTGTTAGCTATCTCCTGCCAACTTTTTGTCATCTGCAGATTTAATAAGGGTGCTTTTTATGGCTTTATCCATATCATTGCTATTCATTCTTTAATGCCCCCTTAAAACAAACTCCTTCAATCCATATAAATCATTACTTCTGTCCCTTCCTTTAAAAGCATGGAACTAATTTATATGAGGATGAAGAAAGGATGATCTCAAGTGGTATTATGGCCACATAAACATCTGTTTAGATTTTATGCCACCTCATGAAATCTTTCTTTACACCATGCTTTATCGAGAGTATCCATGTACATTGAACAAGTTGTAGATGTCCCTCATATATATATTCTTTATTCCTCATATATGTATATATTTATAGTCTTTGTCATTTGTTTCATTATAGCTACTCCTTTCATTTTAAAGGAATTTGAGCTATAGCTTATATTCACATTGTTTCAAAAGGGTCATAAATATTTGTTATATAACCAATTGTTTATTCTAAACAATTTATTCAGGTGCCCCTTTCATATGTGAACAGTTTGCTTGTTGAGAGGGACAATACAGAAGCATGCTGATCAATATTTAACAACTAGCTCTCCAGAAAAAAATGTATTCATGACACTTTAAAAATTGATCTGCATTTTTATCAATTTTTCTATCATTTTCTTAAGACTAAGCAATTAAAACAAACAATAAATCCAACCCTGATCTATAGCATTTGTTGATTTCCTGAGGATAAATGCTCCCTCTAAAAATTTTACAACTGGCTCTAACATACCCCTGGGACAGTACCTTATAAATAAATTGAAATATTATTAGATAATGCTTATTATAGTAATCATATTATACCATTATAATAATATGAAATAATATGGCAAAGGAGCTGTGATTTATGTTCATTGTGGAGAATAATTATCTGTTTAAGAATTAAGTTTACCAATACAGCTATGATGGCTTACCAGTGAGCTATAATTTGTACCTTTGAGATATGAGACATAATATTAATACTAATAATAACTAACATTTATACAGTATACTTGCTATGTGCCAGCTTTACAATTATTGTCTCATTTGACTGAGTGCTGTTATGATTCCCATTTTAAAGATGAAGAAACTGTGGCAGACAGTGGTTAATGGACTTTCCCAGAGTCACACAGCTAGTAAATGGTTGAGACTGGATTTAAACTCAGGTCTTTCTGACTGCAGGCCCTCTATTATGCCTCCTAGATGCTCCCAGTATATATAGATTAAATGACTTGCCTAAGATCATACAGCTACAAGGTGATGGATACAGGATTGGAATTCAGATCTTCCTGACTACTAAACTAAGCATTTTGTGTACTATAATGTCCTTATATAGAATTCTTATGTTGTATATAATATGTTAAAAATGATATTAATGGTATAACTCAGGCACTCATTCATTTAAATCAGGGGGTTTTAGAGTCTGTTTCATATCTGTATGTATGTGTATATGTATACATATATGTATATATGTGGATACAGTTATCAAATATGGGAATATTTTATAACTGCATTCTAATATAGTTTCTATGCTTTATATTCTTAATAATTTTAATTTATTAATTTTAAAACATTATTCTGAGAAAGTGTTCATAAACTTTACTAGACAGCTGAAAGGGACTGGGATATAAAAATATCAAAGAACCCCTGATTTAAGTTCAGCTTTTATTAGCCCAAACTAATATACTTTAAATTAAATATATTTTGGCAGAAAATGTATGATTTTTTACTAGCATTCTGTTATATTAATTAAAAAGAAAGGTATTTGAGAACTACCAAATCTTGGGAAATGCTGTAAATTATTAATTTCCACATATAAGCTTACTGTTAAGCAGTAACCTGTCTAAGCAGTTTTATACTTTTATATATCCCTATTTATATATACATATATTTATATATTTATATTTATATATAGTTTGTTCATCATAGGCATTGTAAAAGCTAAAGGAAATGGGTGGGTTTTTTCATCATAGGCACTGTAAAAGCTAAAGGAAATGGGTGGTTTTTTTTCAAAGCTGAATGGTTTAGGGTGTTTGTGGAAATTTCTAATAATCAGTGTGTACTGAAAAGGAATGAGAGGTTTTCTCCGCAAATTTTCCTTACTGGAGAAGTCTAGGAGGCAAGAATAGAATTTTCATTTTTCTTATGCAGAGATTCTCCAGATCATTTTGCTTGTAATTACCATGCTGAGAGAGAATCCAGAGATATATTCTAAATTCTGTATAAAGGATATCTTGTACTTAATATTACTTATATTTCTTCTCAAAAATACTTAAATATTTCAGTGTTTTGCAATTCATTCATTTCAGCACACCCTCCATTAACCCACATTTGAGACCCTCTATAATCTAGAAGACTAGAGAGTCTTCATAAATTACTAGGGTCCCAAATTTCATCTCCCAGTCAAACTAAGGGGGAACCTCTCTGAACTTAGCTAAGCTTATATACAGACAAGAAACATGGCTAATAAACTTATTTCCAGAACCATACTTGAAGCTTTCTCAATTCAGTTCAAGTACACATATTTATAACTTTAATAGGCATCTACTATGTACAAACCTTTTATCTTAGAGATAAGGCAACAATAAAACAGCCCTCATATTATACATAATACATGTAAACTAATAATTACTTATATAGTATATATAAAGTTGAGTCAGTATAGCATTGTGGAGTATCATTAGCCTTGGAGTCAGTAAGACCTGGATTCAAGTCTTCCCTCTTGACACATAGACAACTAACTAGTGTGACCCTACTCAAAGGCAAGTAATTGTAAAATAGCTGAAAATCTTCTTTTAGAGAAAGAACTTCCCTACTTGAAGTTTCCTATTACCATGAAGTCATAACTCTAGACATCCCCCAAATACTCACACACACACCACACACACACACACACACACACACACACACGCACACACACACACATACACACACATACACATATATAGTAATTTAAAATAGATTCAAGAAGGAAAGATAATAGCAGGTGATTAGGAAAATCTTCATCCAGGAGGTGGACTCTGAACTATACTTGGAAAAAAAGGAGTACATTTTAAATAGGCAGGACCGTTTATGCAAAGACCCAATTCCATCCTACAAACATTTAGTGTCTACTATGTATAAGATACTGTATTGAGATATTAGGAACACCAAGACATTCCTTGGTATGGCTTCCATTATACTTCCTACTTTGGTGGGACCAGCAGTATATTGGAGCCATGAAGAGAGCCATCAAGAATCTTAGATGACCTATACACTGTGATAAAACATCTGAAAAAAAATCGTGGAGGACAAAAATCACTAATTTATTTTATCTAATAATTTGTGCCTTAAAGGTTTTGTTATCAGATTTTCTTTATCTGAAAAATTACCCTAGAATGTCAAATACATATTCAATGGCAAGCAAGCCAGTGTTTTGTCAGGGAATAGTCTGGTGTACACAAGTAAGAAAGATGTTTCTTTTTGATGGGTACTTGGAAATTTCAGGCTGGAATATCTACCTTTATATCACTAGCCAGAGCAGTATGACATTATATTAGGCAATATAGGAACACCATGATTCACCTATTCATGGCTCAAATCAATAGCGTTGTCTGCTGGCCTATTCTCAGACCTGAGAGAATTCCCATTTACCAATTTGCCAAAAGGAATTCCCAGGGAGGAAATAATGGAGTTGCAGACCTGCTTGATTCTACTCTGACCTACATAATTTGGCAAATAAGTATCTTTAGGGCAAGTAGCTTCATCTTACTAGAACTTGTTTTCCTGTTTTCTCCTTTTGTGAATTGAGAGAATTGGACTAGATTGGAAGTTCTTAAATTATATTGAAATTAAGATATAATTTTTCCCATCCAAATTCATAGACCCCTTAATATCATTCCACATACTTTGGTTGGGAAAAATACATTTTTATTTCAAAATAGTTGCCTTTGTCATCTTTGTTTTATTCTTTTATTATGCATATATTGTGCATTTTTTATGTTTATTGAAAGCATGATTTGGGCAAGGAAGTCCATAGGCTTCACCAGATTGCCAAAGGGGTCCATGATCAGAAAAAAAAAGATAAAGAAGTCCTGGACTGAGTAATAATAATTTCTATACCATCTTCTGGTTTGACATAAGTGTGCTAAATTAAAAATTCATTTAGGTTAATCTGAAAATTTGTCTTTCCTCAGACTTATTACTAATCACTAATCATCAATTCTAAAAATAGAAACTTCCATGTACTTAAGGATTAGGCAATTTTTTATGCTTTCAGATGGTTTACTATCAGTATTTTCTGAATTAGCATGATATCTTTCTTCCAAAGAGGTAAAAAAAAATTTAGTATATCTAAAAATCACCTCTGCCATACTGACGTCATCAAAGGATTATAGATTCTTTTCTCAAAAAGATCTTAAAAGTCATCTTGTCCAACTCCCTCAAGTGAAGAAGCTGGTTTATTTATCAAGTGGTTTATTTACATAGCATGTAAGAGACCATATGGGAAATATTTTCAATAAAAGAATACATAGAAATGGGTCAATCTGGGAAATATTCTTCCTGATTTTTGGCACAGATCACTATCCCCTAATCTCTGATGATTGTTTTATGATATGACTGAGATGCTATTTTTCTTCAAAATTTGTTTTTAGAAAATCTGTCTCATTTCCCAGCATAGAGCTGCAATTAAGTTTACATATCTTTATCCCAAAGATCTGAAGCAAAGATCTTCATCTTAATAGAATAATATATAGTGTCCTCACCACCTTCTGGTTTGGCATCAGATTATGTTATTTAACAATTCATTTTGACTATACTGAAACCTTATCTTTGTCCACACTTATGACTGGCCAATTATATTCCTAGACTAATTAATTAGTTAACATCATGTGACATATTGTCCCCAAAATTTATCACATTCCAAATGAAGCAAAATATTGAGCAACTTCAAGAAGTAGCATTTTGGCCACCACAAAAAATATTACCATCTAATTAATCAATATTCATTTACCAGGCATTGAGGATACAGAGAAAAAGAAAAAATGTTTCTGCCCTCAAGAAACTTACATTCTAATGGAGGGGTCAATAAGTACATATATAAATATATATTATATGTAATACTGCATATGATAATGTAATTTATATGACATTAACACAATTAATTTAATTTATATAAATATTTGTCCCATTTAACATTACAGAATTTATATATGTTTGCATAAACATGATACCTACAAAGTAGATACACAGTAATATTAGATCTGGAATATATAACATTTTTGTATTATAGACTCTTTTGGCTATCTAGGATAGGAGGATATGGATCCCTTCTCAGAAAAGTATTTTAAATGTCAAAATAAATTACATAGGATTACAAAAAATCCAATTATATTGAAATAGTTATTGAGATTATGCTTTTTAAGTTTATGGACCTCAAGTTAAGAATCTCTGCTTTGGAAGGAAGTCCTGGCCTCTAAATCTTCCTTCTGAGTTAGTAAATTCTCTATCGCTTTAGATATTCAAGTAAAGGATGCTAGACTATTTAAGTCCTTCTGCAGAATATGGCATATGAACTGAATCTTGAAGTAAGTCACTCATTTAAGTCACTGATTCTAGAATGTGAAGGTGAAAAGAAAGAGCCTTGTGGACATCAAGGACAGTTAATGGAATGGTGGGAAGAAAAGATATGGGATATTTTGTATGGGGAAAAAAAGTAGTGTAGTATGACTGGGCTATAATTCTTTGATATTTCCTTCCTTCCCCAAGTATCCCTTAACTTCAGTGGTCATTTAGCACTTTTGAATTAACCCTAGACATGGCATTATGAAAGACTGGTATTGTAAATGGTACAAACCATTTTTGAATGATTGATGAAGACTGTAGAAGGAATGAGTAGGAGAGAAGATTCAACAGCCCCATTGTACCTCAGAGGGAATAGAGCCACAAGAGCTCTGCAGCCTAGATGATTTTCTGAGTGGGGCCATTCCAGGAAATGGTTTGGATAAATGTTTGTTGAGTTGAATTAAAATGACTTAAATTGACTTGTCAGGAGATATTTTTACATAGTCAGTGGATAGTGACAAAATGACTATTAAAAGACTATCTAGTTTTTCCATATCAGTAGCTAGCAATAAAATAGAACATACCAGAAGCACTGAATTATCTGACAGATACTTTCAAGTATGGTCATGGGGAAGAGAGATAAAATACATTTGAAGTCAGTTCAGAAGACAAAACCACCAACGGGAGATTTAGACTCCATATAAGAAAGAACATTTTAATAATTATGCTTCCTTCTGAAGTATTGAGTTCTCCATTGCTTGAGAATTTCAAGTAAAAGATGGCTAGACATCTATCAGAGATATTTTAAGGGGCTGAGGATTCTTGTATGAAGTGGGAAGTACGCCTAAAAGTCCTCGGAAGTATTTTCAACTCTTTTCATGATTCTGTCATTCATCATTCATGATTTATCATTCTACCCACTGATACTTGAGTTCATCAGATAATTTTTATAGGGTAATCTGCTTAATTTTCTTTTTTTTATTATTAGATCCTCTTAGCAGAGTGTATTTGAAGTCAAAAAATCCAACTGATTCTTTGAGTACCTATATTAATGCTAACTACATTAGGGTAAGTAAATAAACATGTATTTCTTCTAGATGGTTATAACAGTTTCATTCCTTGCCCATTCCATCCTCTCATTTTCATTGAAATATCCTAAGATTAATTTGATTTCATTATTAACTATTTATACCTTTTTCTTAACTGTTAGCATTTTTAGTGGTTACAGTTATTGTCTCAACATATCTGAGCCTTGGCGACCTCTTTTTCTTATGGATTGTCTGAGTGGGTACCATGATACTATGCTTGGCTTGCTAGAAAAATCATCATGTAGAATCTGATGTGTTATTCAGTGACATTCTCCTAGTCTGTGTTGCTTTTGGACTCACAGATATTTTGTTCTGTAGATCTTTCATTTAAATTTCTAAAGCAAGCCATGAATTAAAAGTCAATATTTTTTTCTCTGCATTTAAACCAGGGTTACAGTGGTGAGGAGAAAGCTTTCATCGCCACACAGGGACCCATGATTAACACCGTGAATGATTTCTGGCATATGGTCTGGCAGGAGGACAGCCCCGTCATTGTTATGATCACAAAGCTAAAAGAAAAAAATGAGGTATGACTTTTACATGCTTGCCAATATTATGTGTGAAACCACACTGAAGGAAGGATCTTCCATTAATAAAAATGACATGCTCTTGATAATTTTAAAGATAGAAACTTCCATGTACTTAAGGATTAGGCAATTTTTATGCTTTCAGATGATCAGTATTTTCTGAATTTGCATGGTATCTTTCTTCCAAAGAGCTAAAAAAAACTTAATATATCCAAAAATCACCTCTGCCATACTGACATCATCAAAGGATTATAGATTCTTTTCTCAAAAAGATCTTAAAAGTCATCTTGTCCAACCCCCTCAAGTGAAGAAGCTGAGACCTAGAGGGGTTATTTGCTCACATTCACATGGCACATATCTGGAATAGGATTTGAATCCTGGTCTTTCCCACCTTCCTATCCAGCCTTATACTTACCATACTATACCATTTATCATACTTATTTTAGAAATGGGAAAATCAAGACCCCAGGCAATTAATTACACTGTAATAATACACTATACAAAGACACTTGAACCCCAATGCCAATACCATCTACAAGGGAGAAAATGTAAAGACAAACCAGAAGAGGGTCCAGGATAAATCCCTCACTAATAGTCATACTTAAAGATGGTTGACTTTGCAAAAAAATAAAAAAAAAAAAAAACCTAAGAAGTAGTCAGACAGGTGAGAAGAAAATAAGGAAAAAATATCCACAGGGAAATTAATAGAGGACAAAGTTCCAAGAGAAAATGATAATGAATAGAATAAAAAACTGTAGAGAAATAAAGGAGGATAAAAATTAGGAAAAGGCCATCAGATTTAGCAATTAAGAAATAATTTGGAATCTTAATAATAAAGTTTTAGTCAAATGACAAGGGTCTGAAATTAGATTGCAAGAGCCCGAAATGTAAATAAGAGTGGTGAGAAAGTGGAGACAACTAGTATAGATGATTCTAGTATAGATGTTAGCAATTAAAGGAAAGAAAGGCATAAAATGAAGGGATAGCAAAATTAAATGAATGCATGTGCACATATGTGTGTGTCTGTATAAAGAATGGAACAATCCTGAGCATGTTCATAGTAAATGAGACTTTATAACTCTATTGTTTAATGCCAATAAATCTGAAGTCATCAAAATAGCTGACATTTCTGCAGTCTTTAAAATTTATACTTTTGCTCCTCTCAATAGCCCAAAGAAATAGGTCATATAAAAACTAACATTCCCATTTACAGATAAGGACAATGAAGGTTGGAGAGGTCAACCCATGATGACACAGATAAACATCACAGGCAGGATGTGAATCCTCTTTCCATTATTTCACAAGTTTTCTCCAAAGTGAATTTCTATAGTACAACTTCTTAGCCAAATAGTATTAATAATTGACTCTGTTGTTCTATCATATAAAAAACAAGTCCACACAACATAAGATTTTCATGCTCTCAATTGATGTTTGCTTGCATTGTGCTTCCTTTCTTTGATTTTTCTTTCTTGAAGATACGATTTTTCTTGCACAACAATGATAAGTGTAGAAATATGTATACATATATTTGATTTGTCAAGTATTTTAACATAATTATCATATAGTGGATATCCTGCCATCTAGGGGAGGTGTAGGGAGTAGGGAGGAAAAATTTGTAACAGAAAGCTTTGTAAGGGTTAATGTTGAAGAATTACCCATACAAAATTACCATATAAATAAATACAAAATAAAATTAAAAAAAAACAAGTCCACACAACATAACATTTTCATGCTCTCGATTGATGTTTGCTTGCATTGTGTTTTCTTTCTCTGATTTTTCTTTCTTGTAGATACGATTTTTCTTGCACAACAATGCTGTGTGGAAATATGTATACATATATTCGATTTGTCAAGTACTTTAACATAATTAACATGTAGTGGATATCCTGCCATCTAGGGGAGGGGTAGGGAGTAGGGAGGAAAACTTTGTAACAGAAAGCTTTGTAAGGGTTAATGTTGAAGAATTACCCACACAAAATTACCATACAAATAAATACAAAATTTATTTGTATTACTATACAAATAAATACAAAATAAAATTAAAAAAAAAAAACAAGTCCAGAGATTTATTTCATTATATGGTCTGTCATTTACCATTCAGCCTTTATTTTTCTTTTGAATATTCTAAAACAAACCTGGCTTATAGTATAGTATAGAATAGCATCTTTTCTCTTCTCTTTCTCCCTTGGAACTTTTCTTTCCCTTTCATTTCCTTCCCTTTTCTTCCCCTTTTCCCTGTCTCTCTTTTCTTTTTTCCCCTTCCTCCCTTCTCTTTTACCATTTATCTACTGTTCCCTTTCTGTTCCCTCTCTGCCACTCCCTCCATCTCTGATTCCTTGATTCTGATTATTTTTGTCTCTTTTATTTCTCTTTTGATCTACTGTGTCATTAATTACCTCTAGATCTGTCTTCACCTAAATATATTCTTTTTCAATTGTCTCTTATGTCTCTGCTTTCTCCATTTGTCTTTTGTCCCTATCCTGTCCTGATATTTGTATTCTTATTCATTATTTGTCCCTGTCCACTGTCAAACTTCCTTTCCCTACCCAGTCCAGACTTTTTCCTCCCATTTATCAGCCACTACCAAGCTCTACAAAGCATGCCATGGAGATAGGGAAGCTTCAAAAGAAATTACATATGAAGTGATATGCTATACAAAACTGTAGAATTACAAGATTTAAAGACACCTTATAAAATTCATGATACTGTCTTTATAGTTCTTCCAACTTTTTTGTGAATTATTGTGAGACTGTATTTTTGAAGTGTACTTTCATATTTTAGTTTCTTGAATGGCCTTTTTTATTTCATGAATTTAATGGGGAAAAACAAGACCAAATTGCTACTATATAATCTATTTATGTTAATAATATAGATATTTAGGGGACAGAAATATAGTTTTCCCCAAACAATTATTATTTTGTCATGTTGCATATTTATCAATAAATAAAAATCCAAAACAATATTTATGAGACACAATATTTCTTAAGAATCTTAGGATACATTGCCATCATTGTGGAAGCCTATCATGAATTGCCTCCATTTAATTTGTCAGCATAATTTTTGTTCTATTCTATAAGATAGAAAAATGAGTCATTGGATCACTCATAATAGTTTCAATCTATCAGAGTAAAATGTGTCAATAAATTTCTATCATATCAAGTACATAAATGACACATAAATTATAATTATACTTAACTGCTACTATATTTAATAGTATATTAATAATAATAATGAGGCAGTGAATAGAGTAGTGGGCTTGAAATCAGAAACTCATGTTCAAGAGTTAAAATTCGGCTTCAGACAACTTGGTAGATGTGTGAACCTGGCAGAAGTGTTACCTTTGCTAGAAGTGTGACACTTCATCCTGTTTGCCTCAGTTTCTCATCTGTAAATTGATATGGAGAAGGAAATGTCAAACCATTATAATACCTTTACCAAGAAAACCCCAAATTGGGTCATAAAAAGTCAAACACAACTTATAGGATTCAGCAACAACAATAACAGTACTAAGTTAGAGAAAGGCTGCAGTATGAGTTAATGGAGGAATTTCTTTCAACAAGAGTTCTTTAGAGGGATAAAATCAGAGATCACATAATAATGCTTAAATTTATGTATAAAAATATTTGCCATTTAGTTTAATAAAAACTTCAAGGTTTATAAAATGGTTTGTTTGCCCAACTTTTCAAGGTAAGTAGCATAAATAACTTCATCTTTATTTTACATATGAGGAAATTGAGACTCAGAGACATCAAGGAATTGGAACAGATTCACAAGTAATACGTGTCACAGCTGGTGTTTGTATCTAGACCTCTTTTACTTCAAACTCTCCTCTTCACTATTCTTTTTCAACATCCATCTTGACCTTTGTGGTTTAGCCTTAATGATTTAAATGGTGGCTGTCTTCTTTTACCACTACCAAGACCAATTCTATTTGTCATTCTGGCCTTACCAGTACATGCTGTTAGTGTGTGTTTAGAAATTATATTAAGTCACAACTTTATCAATGACTATACCTTTGCAAAGACCAAGTTGTACCAAAATTCCTTCATTTATCTGTGTTCTAAGTGGGACGAAGAAAAGAACTATATTACTCAAGTGGGCAGTTCCAGTTGGATCTCTCCAGTGGGGCAGCTCCTATTCCTATTCCCAGAGGTTGTAATTCTTCATTCTTGAAGAGGACCATGACATCAGGGAGATGATGCCATGACATGCAAGTGAATTATGTTCTTTCCCTTCCCTTATATCAGTCCAATAGGGTATCATATCCTTACCCATGCCTTATGGTCCAATCCCTTGACCTCTTTGAGTCTTAATTTCCTCCTATATTAAATGTATATGGAATTATTTATTCAATCTACCTTGCAAAGGAATGTAAATTTTGATCACTGAAACCTCTATCTTGGAGTTTGCAGGCAAGGGCTATGGCTTAAACCCAAATCACTTTGGCTCTCATTGATTAGTTAATAATTAGTCCCAGATCAAGCCCCACTTGATCACTGTTTGGGCCTTGATCAACTGACTCAGAGTGAATGTAAATAGCAATTGTCTCTGTTTTGGCCAGAAAACCATGAGGGTTTTCCCCTCCCAGATTTACATATTTACACATATATGCACACATACACACATATTTAGCCTTAATCACTGAATGGGCAATGCCTCAATCAAACTGAGGCCATTAAAGACCTTAGCTTAAAAAAGCCAAGGTCTCCTACTGCATCCAGGGCCACCTCCAGTCTTCTTGATTTATATCTTGCCACTGAAGTGTAGATGGTAATCTAGGAGAAAGTAAGATTGGTGACTTTGCACATACCACTTTCATTTAAATCCAACTTACTTTCATGTCATGACATCATTTCCCCAGTATTATAGATCTCTGAGAACAAAGGACTAACAACAAGTGGAACAACAATTTCTCAATGCCTGTAAATACATTGAAACTGCCAATAATCTTATAAAACTCTATGTTCTTAGCATTAAAACTAAGTGGAGATTTTTAATCATGTATGTATCCCAGAGATAGTATAAAATAGTAGAAAGAGTGCTAGGCTTGGAGTTCAGGAATACATGAATTTGGAGCCTATCCTTGAATGCATCTTTGTGAATGTGTGACTTAAAACATTCTGATCCTCAACTTTCATATCTATAAAATGGGAATGTTATTATCTTTAGTATCCTTCTCAGTGTAGTTGTGAGGATTAGATGAGATAACATGTCCCCAGAACTTTACAAGATTTAAAGTGACCTATTTTAGGGTTGATGAAGCTTTTTTTTACTTGATTCCTTTTGAAGTTTTAAAGCCAGATATGAGAGTTCTTTCATATTTAGCCTCTTGCCTTTCAAAATGCTTGAATTATAACATACTTACATTGAATTAATATGTCTAAAACAATTTATGTCTTACCAGTATATCTTGCTGTATATAATTTCAAAAAACCAATGACATCTATATTGCTGATTGTTGAAGTCAAAATGGGGGCAGTTTTCCTTGTTGACATCTAATGAAATTTCATGAAATGTCTAGACTGTCCAAAAATGTGTAGATGATATTATAAAGGAAATACAGAAATGTCACATATTCAAACAAAACAGCAAGAAGAATAGCTTGAAAGAAATGTCTAGTGGTTTTCAGACTATGAGGAAACTGCATGTTTACCAAAGTTGTGCTGACTTTCAATGAGTATTTACAGTCATTGTTTTTGAACAGACGGTTGTCATTTCCTCCTAATTTAGAGGGAGGAGGAGGAGACATTCTTAGGAATTCTCAGACTTAATGTTCTCATGAATTATCTTGGCATTTTTGTAAGAAATTTTTGGCAAGAAATATACCATATTTTCTAATTTTATTACCAAGACTTTCTTAAAATTTTAAAGGAGAAAAATGGATTGAAAAAAAGATTCTTTTTTGTCTTTAAAATATAAATTTTAGAAATTTAAAAATTTGAATTTCTTCCATCAGGCAAATCTCATAAATAAGAGAATTCCATTGGAATGAAACCAAATGTGCCAAATGTTGGTACTTTAAGTTTTTTTTAATTACATTACACCATTATTAGAGAAGAAATGTTGGCTAAAACCTGCAATGCTCAAGAAAGATATGTCCAAAAGTATCAAGTATAATTTGATTGCATTCACATTCAATAGTCAGGCAGACAAAACATTTACCCTACAGTCAAATGCAACTTGAAGAAGGCAGGTGAGTAGCTGGAGAAAAAATGAATTTATTACAAATACTTGTGTATATTAAAAACACAGAGGCAAAATTTTTAAAGCAAACCTCAATCCATACGATAGTGGTCAACTGAGGAAGCAAGAACTTAAAGGGCTACTGACCTCACTATTCTGGAGAATATCTATGAGAAATCCAGAAAAATCTAAGATGTTCAAGAAATTTTTTATGGAAGGAAACAATTGACATATACTTTTTAATATTTAATATAGCTATACTTTTCTGTGATTTTGTTGTGGTAGATACTCATTCCCCTAGCACACAATTCAACCCAACTATAGCTTAGATGATCTTCATGCTTTTGCTATGACTAAAAAATCATAACTCTGAGGCATCTCTTCATGAGCCTTTCTGAACTTAAGCTTGCCATCAGAAGACAGATATTCAATCTGTTGTCAGGAAAACTCAATGCCTTTTTAGCTTAATAAAATAAGTTAATGTACTTTGCTGGTATAGCCTCTGAGAACCCACATTTACCTTTATGTCACAAAGAATCATGAGATAAAGACTTTAAGAATAAGGATGTAATCTTCTGAATGAAGTAAATATGATCTAAGGACCATTAGTTACCATTATTACAAATATAAGTAGTAAATAATGGTTCCTAACCTGGTATCCACAGGATCATTGATATATTGCAGAGGAATGTGTGAACTTGGTTGGGAAACAATTACATCATCATTTTCACTAACCTAAAACTAAAATTTAGCATGGCCTTCAATTATGAATGTATAAAACAAACATTATTTTGAGAAGTAGTCCAGCCAGAGGCTTCACTGATGATCAAATGTATCCATGTTACACACATACATGGACACATGCTATTAAAAAAAACCTGGTTTTTACAGGAAGGAGAAATATGTTTTAATAATGTGACCATGATTGTTTACTAGCTGATATATATATATATGTATATACATACATATATATATATATATATATATATATACACACCTCCTGATATATACCCCTGAAAAATACTGGCTTCCTGTCTGATCCACAAACAAGACATTCCGTCTTTTGGCTCAAGGCATTCTCTCTGAGTATCCCCCTATGCCTGGGGCAGAGGATTTACATTATTTCATCCTTCACTTGGACTACTGACCTCTCTGGCTTTCTTTAAGTTCCTCTTAAAATCCCACCTTCTACAGGAAGCCTTCTCTGATCCCTCTTAAATGTCCAGTGTCTACCCTTTGCTAATCATGTTCTTATTTTATGTAAATTTGCATTACACAAACTCAATTTTATGTAAAGAATTCTGAAAGAAATTCATATTAAAAAACAACCATAAAAACATGTTGTTAACTTTAGTGTATATGTTCTCTCTTTGCTCCTGCCCCTCAGCTCAGCCTTGGCCTCTCACCTCCTCTCCACTCAAAAAAAAAAAAAAAAAAATCCTCCAAGACTTGTAGAGAGATTGCCACTGCTACCTCGATGGATCAGAGACTTGAAATACAGACTCCACTTGATTTGAGAGTCAGTGCCCCAGATGACTGTCTCTAACCCCTATTTTCCTCCTGCTGCTCTCACTTCTCCATCCTCAGACCCTACATGTCCTTAAACCATGTGCTAAACCCCTCCCTCAGTGGCTGAGTGGCCTCTTTCCTGCTTTCTTCCCTCCCTGATTTCCCCAACTCCAAGGGCAACTCTGCATTGTAATGTAAAAAAAAAAAAATTGCTTTAGTAGATGATCCACTTACATATAGTAAGAACTACCTAAATTCTTCCCTTATCCTGAAAATCTCTTGCTTTGCATATATTTATTTGTACATTATCTTCCCCATTATATTGTAAACTCCTCATGTTTGCTTTTTATATCCCCAGAACTTAGCACAGTGCCTGATAGATGGTAAGTACTTAATAAAATCCTGCCTGCATAACTTCAACCTTTAGTGATCTTTCCTCTCTCTGAATTTCTTCTCCACATAGTGCTTATAATATTTATTTGATATTTAGCAGGATCTGCCTCATATTTTCACATAGGTTTATATATATATAGATATATATATAGATATATATATATATATCAACAAGGTATGCATAATTCATTGAATTACATCTTGTATTTTCCCTGAAATGCCTAATATAATGCTTTAAATATGACAACAAATTTGTTGATCAATTGATAACAATTTTACAGAATAAAGTTTTGTGAAACCCTAAATATTTAATATACTAAAACCATGCAAGAACTCAACAGGAAGTAATTCAAACCACTTGGCTCCTTCTAAAAATGCAGTTCTTCAAACACAACTGGAGAATGTGCACTTTCCATATATGATGGAAAGAAGAATATTTTTAAATTAGTATTTCTCTTCCATGAATGAATAATGAATTTTGTCATCTTCAAACATGTTTCATATTGAAAAGAAAGTGTTATTCTAATTTCTTTTATCTGAAAGACTCCCAAACATTTCTATTGCCTTTAATATGTAAGAGAAGGACAGAGAAGAAGAGGAAGAGGATGAAGAGGAGAAAAAGAAGAGGAGTCCATTCAATTCAACACAGATTTATCAAGCATTTCCTAGGAAACATTCAAATATTTCCTATATTTCCTCCATAAAGGCTGGGGGTTGGGAAAGAAAACATAAAGCAGTCCCTGATGTAAAGGAGTTTATATTTTAGTAGGAGAGATATTTGAATACAAAATGATTTTAAGAAGTACAAAATAAACATTAATCAACTATTTATTTTATGCCAGGAATTGTGCTAAATGCTTGGTATGGGGGGAAAGAGTAAAAATACTCTCCTCAAGAAGCTTGCTATCTAACAGGAGAGTTGCATGCAAATGATG
Organism: Myrmecobius fasciatus; assembly: GCA_023553655.1. Classification (NCBI taxonomy): domain Eukaryota; kingdom Metazoa; phylum Chordata; class Mammalia; order Dasyuromorphia; family Myrmecobiidae; genus Myrmecobius; species Myrmecobius fasciatus. Next base: position 31,022 of record JAJPUD010006156.1, read on the forward strand.
AGATTCATGTCTGCCACATCAAATGATGATATTGAAGAGAGCAATTGATACCAAATATTGGGGTTCAATCATGTGATTAATTAACAATGGCCTTCATCCTTTGCCAAAAAAATATTTTTATTTATCATAAGAGGTTACAAACAAAATGAAAAGGTAAAATAGGCACCAGGAGTGATAAATATGAAATATACTTTGGAGAGCAAGGAAAGGGATTTTAACAATTAAGAACAGAAAAGATAAGTTCCCCAGTAGAACTCACAATTAATCAAGAATTAGGGTATATACTCTGAGATGGGGATATACCACTGACTAGCAGGCTAAATTCATAGAGGATTCATGGCAGGCTAACCCAAAAGGGATTCAGCAAAGATGGTGTAGACCTTGAGAAATTTTATAGGGGAAATTTAATCTTAATAACTTGGCTTTCTGATTGAATAAAATAAGGTAGGGTTACCCAAGAGCTCCACAGAGGGTAGGACTGATCCCCATCAGTATCTATCTCTGCTTGCCTCCAGAAACAATCTTATCAATACTTCAGAATTTCTCTGCTAACCCCACTTAGTTACCCAGGACCTCATCACAAATATATGGGTACAACAAATTGATGCTGAGTGAAACAAGCAGAACCAGGAATATATTGTACACAACAACAGCAAAAATATACAATGATCAATTATAAAAGACTTGGTCCTTCTCAGTGGTTCAATAATCCAAAGCATTCCCAATGAAGTATAGATAGAAAATACCATCTGCATCCAGAAAAAGAACAATAGAGATTGAATGTAAATCAACACATACTATGTTTACTTTTTTTCTCTTTTCTTTTTCTTTATCATGGTTTTTCCCCTTTGCTCTAATTTTTCCCAATATTATTCATAAAGCAATGTGCATTAAAAATAAATTTTAAAAATGTATTTATAGAGTAAAAAAACCAAAGATGCTCTATATAAGAAAAATAGGAAATAAATGAAAGGGAAGACACTAGAAGTAAGAGAAATTGGGAAAGACTTCCTATAGAAAAGAGCTAATTAGAACCTTGGATAAGGGGGTATTGAAAAGATCATGAAAGATTTTATGAAGACTTAGGTACCACACCATTTTGAAGGAGATTAAGAATTTTAAGAAGCGGAAAGCATTTGTCAGGGGGTACCTGTGCAAAGGCATGAAGACTGCCAATAAAATTTCTCAAACCCACACCATTTAATGTGATTTAGTTTGGTTAATTTGGCATTAATAGTCTCTTTTTTCCTCAAATTCCCTGACATAGTTCCTTTCATAATTTTTGCTTGTAGTTCTTCAATCAATTGAATGGATTTCTTCCTTCCCTTCTTCCCCATGTCCTCAGGAGAATAAGTTATTTTGCCCAAAATGCATTGCTTACACAAAGAATTCTGACTGTCTTAGAGAATGGAGGAGGGTCAATGAGAAGAGGAACATTACATAGATGATACTGGTTTTTATTTGAAAACTTTCTTTTCCCTATAATCTACTTCTAACAAGTTATTGAATCATTTATTTTTTAGGTAGAATTGTCATTTTTACTTTTAAATTTATTTATTTTTAATAAACATTGCTTTATGGATCATGTTGGGAGAGAAAAATCAGAGCAAAAGGGAAAAACCATAGGAGAGATTTAAAAAAAAACAGAAAAAAGAAGTAGCACAGCATGTGGTGATTTACATTCAGTCTCCATAGTTCTTTTTCTAGATGCAGATGGCATTTTCTGTCCAAAGTCTATTAAGGTTGCTTTGAATCACTGAACCATTTAGAAGGACCAAGTCTTTCATAATTGATTTGCTGTGTTTGTGTACAATATATTCCTGGTTTTCCTTGTTTTGCTCAGTATCCGTTCATGTAAATCTTTCTAGACCTTTCCAAAATCAGCTTAGTCATCATTTTTAATACAAAATGATAATTCTATTATCTTTGCAACTTTTTCAGTCATTCCCTAATTGATGGGCATCTACTCATTTTCCAATTCTTTGCTACCACAAAAAAGTTGCTACAAACATTTTTACACATGTGTGTCCTTTTCCCTTTATGATATCCTTGGGATACAGACCCAGTAATGGCACTGCTGGGCCAAAGGGTAAGCACAGTTTTATAGCCGTTTGGGCATTTATGCACCCCACCCACTACCTTATCTCCTATCACCCCTTTCTTTTCTCTTAGTATTGTTATTTTTATGAATCCCATGCTCTCCAGAATGGTTGGACCATTTCCCAACTTCACCAACAATACATTAGTGTCCCACTTTTCCCACATTCCATCCAACATTTATCATTATCTTTTCCTGTCATCTTAGCCAATCTGAGAGGTATGAGGTGGTATCTCAGAGTTGTTTAAATTTGCCTTTCTCTAATCAATAGATATTTAGAGCATTTTTTCATATGACTACAGACAGCTTTAATTTCATCATCTGAAAATTGTCTGTTTCATATCCTTTGACCATTTATCAATTGGGGAATGACTTTTTTTTAATAAATTTGACACAGTTATCTTTTAGAAATGAGAACTTTATCAGAAGGTCTGTAATGACTGTAAAGATTTTTCCCAATTATGTAATTCTCTTTTAATAAAGATAAAAAGCTAGTTTTGTTTGTGCAAAAATGTTTTTTTATAAATTTTTAAAAATTTGTTTCTTTTTTAATACACATTTCTTTATGAATCATGTTGGGAGGTAGGTTTTTGGATGATTTTCTAGCATTAGATCTTGGTCATAGTATTATCCTGCTGATAAATCGTGATAATCTCTTTACTAATATTTTATTAAAATCATTGCATCAATATTTATTAGGGAGATAGAAATGTAATTTTCTTTCTCTGTTTTGGCTCTTCCTGGTTTAGATATCAGTACCATATTTGTGTCATAGAAGGAATTTAACAGGACTCCTTTACCTATTTTTCCCCAATAGGTTACATAGTATTGATATTAATTGTTTATTAAATGTTTGGTAGAAACCAAATGTCAATCTACTGATGACTTCTCCAATTCCTTTTTCTTTTTTTTTTTTTTCTTAAAGCTTTTTATTTGCAAAACATGCATGGGTGATTTTTCAACATTGACCCTTGCAAAGCCTTCTGTTCCAAATTTTTCTCTCCTTCCCCCCTTCCCCTCCCCTAGATGGCAGGCAGTCCAATACATGTTAACTATGTTAAAATATATGATATTTTATATATTAGATATTATTATATATTAGATATGAAAATATAACATATGCGTACATATTTATATACTTATCTTGCTGTACAAGAAAAATCAGATCTACAAGAAAGAAAAACCTGAGAAGGAAAACAAAATGCAAGCAAACATCAACAGAAAGCATGAAAATGCTATGTTGAGGTCCCACAGGCCTCTCTTGGGATGGAGCTGGTTTTCTTCATCACTGAACAATTGGAAGTGGTTTTGAAACATCTCATTGTTGAAGAGAGCTATGTCCATCAGAACAGATCATCTTATAGGCTTGTTGTATCTTGTTGTATTATACATGTTATCCTGGTTCTACTCATTTCATTAGCATCAGTTCATGTAAGTCTCTTCAGGTCTCTCTGAAATCATACTACTGGCCATTTCTTATAAAACAATAATATTCCATGACATTCATATAGCATAGTTTATTCAGCCATTCTCCAATTGATGGGCATTCAGTTTCCAAGTTCTAGCCACTACAAAAAGGGCTGCCACAAACAGTTTTTGCACATGTGGGTCCCTTTTCCTCATCTAAGATCTCTTTGGGTTATAAGCCCAGGAGAAACACTGCTGGGTCAAAGGGTATGCAGTTTGATATTTTTTGAGCATAGTTCCAAATTGCTCTCCAGAATGGTTGGATCCATCCACAATTCCACCAAAATGTATCAGTGTCCCAGTTTTCCCACATTCCCTCCAACATTCATCATTATCTTTTCCTGTCATCTTAGCCAATCTGAAAGATGTGTGATGGTATCTCAGAGTTGTCTTTGAATTTTTCTGACCAATAGTAATTTGGAACACCTTTTCATATGACTAGAAATAGTTTTGATTTCTTCATCTGAAAATTGTCTGTTAATATCCTTTGGCCATTTATCAATTGGAAAATGGCTTGAATTCTTATAAGTCTGAGTCAATTCTCTATATGTTTTAGAAATGAGGCCTTTATCAGAACGCTTAAATGTAAAGATAATTTCCCATTTATTGCTTCCTTCCTAATCCTGTCTGCATTAGTTTTGTTTGTACAAAAACTTTTTAACTTAATATAATCAAAATTATCTATCTGGTGTTCAATTAAGAATTCCAGTTTTTCTTTGAACACAAATTCCTTCCTTTTCCATAGATCTGAGAGGTAAACTATCCTATGTTTGTTTATAATTTGTTTATAATATCACTCTTTAAGTCTAAATCATGAAGCCATTTAGATCTTATTTTGGCATGTGGTGTTAGGTGTACATAAAGCCCTAATTCCTTCCATACTAGTTTCCAATTTTCCCAGCACTTTTTGTCAAATAGTGAGTTCTTATCCCAAAAGCTAAGTTCTTTGGGTTTGATATTGCCTATTTTATCCTGTGATCCTATCCTATTCCACTGATCGACTATTCTATTTCTTAGCCAGTACCAAATGGTTTTGATGACCGTTGCTTTATAATTTGGTTTTAGATCTGGCACAGCAAGGCCACCCTAAGCAGCCTTTTTTTCATTAATTCCCTTGAAATTCTTGACCTTTTGTTCTTCCAGATGAACTTTGCTACTATTTTTCTGGATCTGTAGAATAATTTCTTGGGAGTTTGATTGGTATGGCACTAAATAAGTAAATTAGTTTGGGTAGTTATTGTCATTTTTATTATATTCGCTTGGCCTACCCATGAGCACTTTATATTTTCCCAGTTGACTAGGTCTGATTTTATTTGTGTGGAAAGTGTTTTGTAGTTTAGTTCATATAGTTCCTGACTTTCCCTTGGCAGACAGATTCCCAAATATTTTATACTATTGACAGATATTTTGACTGTAGTTTCTTTTTGTATCTCTTGCTACTGAACTTTGTTAGTAATATATAAAAATGCTGATGATTTATGTGGATTTATTTTGAATCCTGCAACTTTGCTAACATTGTGAATTGTTTCTAGTTCAGTCTCTAGGGTTCTCTAAGCATACCATCATATCATCTGCAAAGAGTAATAATTTGGTTTCCTCATTACCTGCTTTAATTCCTTTAATCTCTTTTTCTCCTCTTATTGCCAAAACTAACATTCCTGATACAATACTTAATAGTAATAGTGATAATGGGTAGTCTTATTTCACTCCTGATCTTATTGAGAATGGTTCTAGTTTGTCCTCACTACATATGATGCGTGCTGATTATTATAAATAGGTGCTAGTGATCATTTTAAGGAAAAGTCCTTTTATTCTTATGCTCTCTAGTGTTTTTAATACGAATGGAGGTTGGATTTTATCAAATGCTTTCTCTGTATCTATTGAGATAATCATGAGATTTTTGTTAGTTTCATTATTAATATAGTTGATTATGCTGAAAGTTTTCCTAATATTGAACATCGTTCAATATTAGGAAATCCTACTTGGTCATAGTGTATTATCCTGGTGATGACTTTCTGTAATCTCACTGCTAATATTTTATTTAATATTTTTGCATCAATATTGATTAGGGAAATTGGTCTATATTTTTCTTTCTTTGTTTTCACCCTACCTGGCTTAGCTATTAGCACCATATCTCTGTCATAAAAGGAATTTGGTAGAACACTTCTCCTTTCCTTATTTTTTCAAATAGTTTATATAGTATTGGAATTAATTGATCTTTAAATGTTTGGTAGAATTCACATGTAAATCCATCTGGCCCTGGAGATTTTTTCTTAGGGAGTTGATTAATAGCTTGTTCTACTTCTTTTTCTAAAATGGGGCTATTTAAATAATTTATTTCTTCTTCCATTAACCAGGGCAATCTATATTTTTGTAGATATTCCTCCATTTCATTTAGATTATCAAATTTATTGGCACAAAGTTGGGCAAAGTAACTCCTAATTATTACTCTAATTTCCTCTTTATGGGTGGAAATTCTCCCTTTTCATTTTTGAGACTAATAATTTGATTTTCTTCTTTCCTTTTTCTAATTAAATTAACTAAAGGCTTATTTATTTTGTTGGTTTTTTTCATAAAACCAACTATTAGTTTTATTTATTAATTCAATAGTTTTTTATTTTCAATTTTATTAATCTCTCCTTTTATTTTCAGAATTTCCAATTTGGTATTTAATTGAGGGTTTTAAATTTGTTCTTTTTCTAGCTTTTTCAGTTATAAGCCAAATTCATTGATTTTTCTCTTTCTCTATTTTATGCAAGTAAGCATCTAGAGATATAAAATTTCCCCTTATAACCATTTTGGCTATATCCCACAAATTTTGGTATGCTGTTTCATTATTGTCATTCTCCTGGATGAAATTATCAATTGTGTCTATGATTTGCTGTTTCACCCATTCATTCTTTAGGATTAGATTATTTAATTTCCAATTAACTTTTGGGTTATTTTCTCCTGGCCTTATATTGCATGTGATTTTTATTGCATCATGATCTGAAAAAGGTGCATTTACTATTTCTGCCTTTTTGCATTTGATTTTGAGGTTTTTATGCCCTAACACATGGTCAATTTTTGTATAAGTTCCATGAACTGGTGAGAAAAAAAAGTAAAATCCTTTCTGTCTCCATTCAATTTTCTCCAAAGATCTATTATACCTAACTTTTCTAACATTTTGTTTACCTCCTTAACTCTTTCTTATTTATTTTGTGGTTTGATTTATCTAGTTCTGAGAGAGCAAGCTTGAGATTCCCCACTAGTATAGTTTTGCTGTCTATTTCTTCTTGCATTTCTCTTAACTTCTCCTCTAGGAATCTGGATGCTATACCACTTGGTGCATGTATGTTTAACATTGCTATTGCTCATATCCTTTAGTATAATATAGTTTCCTTCCTTATCTCTTTTAATTAGATCTCTCTTTTCTTTTACTTGATCTGAGATCAGGATTGCTATCCCTGCTTTTTTTGTTCACCTGAAGGATAATAAATTCTGCTCCAGTCCTTTACATTCACTCTGTATGTGTCCCTATGCTTTAGATATGTTTCTTGTAAACAACATATTGTAGGATTCTGGCTTTTAATCCAGTCTGCTATCTACTTCTGTTTTATGGGAGAGTTCATCCCATTCACATTCACAGTTAAAATAACTAATTCTGTAATGCCTGCCATCCTATTTACCCAAAGATATGATGTTCTCTTTCCTTTCCCCCTTCCTTCCTCCCTGTATTTTGGTTTTGATGACCATTTCCCTCAAACAGTCCTTCCCTTTTAAAGCCCTTCCCCCTTTTTTACACCTTTTCCCTAATTCTATTTTCCCTTCTATTAGTCTTTCCCTTTCTTTCCCCCTTTCCCTCCCACTTCCCTATAAAGTGGGACACATTTTTCTGTGAAACCAAATATGTCTGATACTCTCTCTTAGAGTCAAATCTGATGACAGTAAGTTTCACACAATGCTCATTCCCCTGTGTTCTTTACCTCAATTATAATAGGTTTTCTTTGCCTCTTTGTGAGATGTAATTTCCCTTATTTTACCTCCTTTTTCTTCTTTTTCCAGTATGATCCCCTTTCTACCACTAGTTTCTTTTTTATATTATCAAAATAAAATAAAATTATACCCACATTCTCTAAGTATACCCACAATAGAAATATAATTCTCAAGAGTTCTTCCCTTTTTACCTTTTTATTCTTCCCTTGAGTTCAGTGTTTGGAGGTCATTTTTTTTTTCAGATCTGGTCTTTTCATTAGAAATAGATGAAATTCACCTATATCATTAAATGTCCATCTTCTTCCCTGAAAGATAATGCTCAATTTAATTGGATAGTTTATTCTTGGCTGTAATCCAAGTTCCTTTGTCTTTCAGAATATCAGATTCCAGGCTCTTTGATCCTTTAAGGTGGAAGCTGATAGATCTTGGGTGATCCTAATTGTTTCTCTTTGGTAGTTGAATTGTTTCTTTCTAGCTGTTTGCAATATCTTCCTTGGTGTGATAGTTCTGAAATTTAGCTGCAGATATTCCTTGGGGATTTCATTTTAGGGTCTCTTTCAGGAAATAATCAGTGAATTCTTTTGATGGCTATTTTACCTTCTGATTCTAAAACATCAGTGCAGTTTTCTTTTATGATTTCTTGTAAGATGGTGTCTAGGTTCTTTTTTTGTTTCATCATGGCTTTCAGGAAGTCCAATAATCCTTAAATTGTCTCTCTTAGATCTAGTTTCCAGATCAGTTGTTTTTTCCTAGGAGATATTTCATGTTTTCTTCTATTTTCTTCATTTTTTTGTTTTTTTTTTTGACTGATTCTTGATGTCTTATTGAGTCATTCACTTCCATTTGCTGAATTCTAATTTTTAGTGTATTAATTTCTTCAGTTACCTTTTTAAACTCTTTTTGTAATTTGGCCAACTGAATTTTTTTTTGTTTATTTCATTCTTCTTCCATTTCACCAATTTTGTTTTTCAGTGAATTGGTGTCTTTTTCATATCTCTTTTGTAGGGCATTATGTGCTTTTTGCATTCCTTCTTGCAATGATCTCATTTCATTTCCCCATTTTTCTTCTAACTCTCTTTTGAGACTCTTTATGCAATCTTGTAAGTAAGCCTTGTGAAATGGGGACCAGCTTATGTCTCCCTTTGTGGCTTCCTCTGGAGTTGCTTTACCTTTAGCACCTCAGGATCTGAGATCTGTTCTTTTCTCTCTCCATAAAAGCTGTCTATGGTGAGAGTTCTTTTTTATTTTTTATTCATTTTTTAAGACTTGAGGTCTGTTCAAAGCAAAGGAGCGACAACTGCTTTATTCGCCCTGTGGCAGTTCTGCTGATTGATTTCCGGTGCTGGGTAATGGCAGCTTAGGTCCAGCTCTTCCAGGATTCAGTTGTTTAAAATTTATCTTTTACAAAAGGCAAATCTACCGAACCACCTGCTTGCAACCAGGACAGGGTAGCCTAAGAGGCTCACAGAAGGTTCCCAGGTGCTTAGAAACTACAACAGTCTGAGTCCCAGCCTGGCTTCCTGCCCTGTCTCCCTGTGCTGCCGCTTGGGCTTGACATACTGTCCCCTTGCCCAATTGAAACAGACCTGTTCTGAAGTTCTTTCAAGGCAACTTCTTCTAGGAATGTGTTGTACTCCAAATATTTGGAGGTGCTTTGACTCCAAAGCCAATTTAGAGGTTTAATCGGCTGTTGGTTTGAGAAAAGGTCAGAGGAGGTCACAGAGAGTCATGTCTGCTCTCCACCATCTTGGCTCTATCTTTACATTTCATTTTTCTAAAATCAGCATGCAAAATTTGGTAGCCTTTTAAATATAGTTTTAAATTCCTCTCCAGAATGCTGAATCAGTTCACAACTCCACCAATAATGCATTAGTGTCTCAGTTTTCCCACATCCCCTCCAACATTATTATATTTTCCTGTCATTTTTACCAATGAGAAGTGTGAATTAGTACTTCAGAGTTGTCTTAATTTATGTTTTTCTAATCAGTAGTGCTTTGGAGCATTTTTTCATATGACTAGAAATGTTTTTAATTTCTTTATCTGAAAATTGTCTGTTCATATACTTTGGTCATTTATCAATTGTAAAATGACATATTCTATAAATTTGAGTCAATTTTCTGTTTGTTTTAGAAATAAAGCCTTTGTTAGAAGTATCAGATGTAAAACTTTCCCCCAGCTTTCTACTCCCTTTCTAATCTTGCCTGTATTGATTTTATTTATACAAGATCTTTTTAACTCAATATAATCAAAATTATCCATTTTTTCATTTCATAATGTTCTCTAGTTCTTCTTTAGCCATAAATTTCTCCCTTCTCCACAGATCTGAGAATTAGCCTATTCCTTGATCTCCTAATATATTTATAGTATCTCCTTTTATGTCTAAATCATGAATCTATTTCAAAAGAATATTAGATATTAGTCAATGCCTAGTTTTCTCCACACTATTTTCCAGTTTTTCCAACAATTTTTATCAAATAGTGAGTTCTTACTTTCCAGGTCAGTTGTTTTTCCTAGGAGATATTTCATATTTTCTTCTATTTTTTTCCATTTTTTTGTTTTTGTTTGACTGATTCTTGAAGTCTTATTGAGTCATTCACTTCCATTTGTTCAATTCTAATTTTAGTGTATTATTTTCTTCAATTACATTTTTAAGCTGCTTTTGTAATTGGCCAGTTGAATTTTTTTATTCATTGCATTCTTTTTCCATTTCACCAATTTTGTTTTTTCAGTGAATTGGTGTCTTTTTCATATCTCTTTTGTAGGGCATTATATGCTCTTTCCATTCCTTCTTGCAATGATCTCATTTCATTTCCCCATTTTTCTTCTAACTCTCTTTTGAGATTCTTTATACAGTCTTTCAGGAAAGCTTTGTGAAATGGGGACCAGCTCATGCCTCTCTTTGTGGCTTCCTGTGGAGTTGTTTTACCTTTAGGCACCTCAGGATTTGAGGTCTGTTCTTCTCTCTCTCCATCCAATCCTTTATTGTAGAAGTTGTCAGGTCCTAGGTAATCCTGACTATTGATCTTTGATATTTGAATTGTTTTTATCTAACAACTTGCAGTAATTTTTCCTTGAAAATGCAGTTATAGAATTTTGCAAAAAAATTACTTGGGGGTTTCCTTTCTGTAGGTGATTGTTGGATTCTTTCAATGAGTATTTCCCCTCTGTTTCTAGATTATTGGGGCAGTTTTCCTTAAAGATCTCTTGAAAAATGCTATGCAGGCTCCTTTTTTTTAGTCATGGCCTTCAGATAGGCCAATGATGTCCAAATTGTCATTTTTGGATATATTTTCCATGTTAGCTGTTTTTTCATTGAGTCATTTCACATTTTCTTTCTTTTTTTCATTCTTTTTTAGTTTGTTTGACTGATTCTCAATGTCTCACAGACTCATTAGCTTTGATTTTTCCTGTTCTAGTTTTTAATGTGTGATTTTCTTCAGTTAGCTTTTGTATCTCTTTTTATTCTTTTTGGTTAGTTTTGGTTAATTCTACTTTTGAAGGTGTTTTCTTCAGTGGATTTTTTTTTTGCATTTGGTCAATTGTATTTTTAAGGAGTTTAAGGAATTTGTTTTTTAAAGCCTTTTATGAGCACTTCCAAGAAACCTCTTTGGACTTGAGACCAATTCATATCATTCTTTGAGATTTCTTCTGTGGAAGAAATTTTTTTTTGTCCTCATCTGAGTTGATGTTTTGGTCTGCCCTGTCATCATAGTAGCCTTCTATGGTCAAGGTTCTTTTCTGTTTCTTTCTCGTTTTCTTTCTTTTCTTTTGATATTTCCTCATTTTTAACTTTTATTGTTGAGTTCTGCTCCTGGGATAAAAGGGGCACTGTCCCAATCTTGCTGTACAGCTCTGAATCTTGGCTTTGAGCACAGGGTCCCCTTGTGTTTGTAAAAGATAATTTTGCCTGCTCTTTTCAGCAAACAGGCTGGTTTCCCAGATTCTGCCTTCTGAGATGTAACTGAAAGCTACCTCACTGATTTGATTCTCTACTGAGCCAGGACTTAGGGTCTTAGTTTGCTGTGATTAAGACCCTTTCACCAGCTTTCCCAGAGTTTATCTGAGCTGAGCTGAACACACTTTTCACCTTACTGGAACTGACATTTCTAAAAATTTTTCCAGTCTATCTTGAGCTGGAAAGTCATTTCAATCCATCAGACACTGTCAGAGGCTTGGTTTCATCTCGTTTTCAAGGGAAACTGGGAGAGGTCAAGCAGCTTCTTGGCTTTATTCTGTCATCTTGGCTCCTCCCTACCCCCCCCCCAGCCCTTAATAAGTCATTTATTGATCCTTAGTTTAGTTTTATTCCCTCAATTCCCCCATTATCTGATCCAAGGTGTCTCAGGACTTAACTTTCATTTCAAGTGACCTATACTTTGAATTACACTAACAGTTATAATATGAAGAAAACTTGGTTAGATTCAACTTTTAAATCATGGTAAAAACAGAAAATTTCTGAGATTAAAATCAAAGCTCCTGGACATGAATCTTGAATGCTACAAATTATCTGTGAGACCTTCTCTCTGATTTGGCATTTTCATTAGCAAAATGACAAGAGTTGGACTTGAGCTTGAAAGACCTTTCTAGCTCTGAATCTATAATTCTTTAGTTCTTAAGCTAGAGTCCATCACACACACACACACATACACACACACAATTATATTTAATATAATTTTCAGAAATTTTTGTTTCTTTTGTAATTCTATGCATTTGATTTTATGCATTTAAAAACATTATTCTGAGAAGGCACTCATGGTTTCAGGATACCAGAAAGATTAAGAACCCCTGCTCTAGGGAAAATATATGAATGATGTTAGTGATGAAAATTATTTAAGATATATGTTATTTCAAAATTAGTGAGTTATCTTATTTCCCTTATCTCATTTTCATCATCATTTTCAGAACAGTAAGTAATAATAATGTAATTGCTGCTCAAAAATAACAAAACATTTCATACCTTTATGTAGCTTCATATTCAGAAACACTCAAGGTTGTCTGTGTTCTCCTAAAAGAAAAAAAGAAAGAAATAATGCAGCCTGTGCTTAAAAAATAAGCTATTATATCTCAAAATAGAGATGGTAATGTTAATTAAGGATATTTGTATGAAGAAGGCACACTTCATTGTCCTCCCAGTTCTGGTTGCCAATTGCTTTGCTGGTAAATGGAGTCAAGAAAAAATACTTTCCAGAGGTTAGTAAAGTCTTGGGAGAGTCACATTTTATTAAGGAAGCTAAGAAGCTTGCTACACTGGGTGCTGGCTGCCTGGTAAACTGGTTCTTTTCATCTTGACAATGACATCCAGCCCTGAAGGGAGATGCATACTGCTTAGGTCTGATAATGGACTATGAGGCTCATGTGCCAAGATAGGTAAGGACAGAACTTTTCATTGCCTTTTTATTTCCCCAATATCATATTATTATTCTGGGCATCTTCCAAGGGGCACAGATTTCAGATACCCTATAGTTTTCTGGATCTTACAGTGAAATCGGTGATGTCATTTGAAAGAAGCCAGGTATATGGGTCAATATCATTTACCTTCCTCAAATTGGGTAGATTTTAAGTATTGTACAAGTTAGAAATGCCAAGGGAATAAAGAGGTTATGTTTTAGCATTCTTCTTCTGTGTCTTACAATATTGACATTCAATTAAATTCAATATTTTGCAATCAGCCAGGATAAAATCTTTAGTGGTTTTATGGCATTCAAATAAATTTGAAATAATTTCATTGAATTTTAAAGAGATCAAAATGTTCTGTATCAGTGTGTTTTAGGAGAAGAGGGATGAAGAACCCAAGATTTCACTTGGTGAAGTGGTTGCAATATATATTTATAGTGGCATATTTCTGGATATCATGATAGCCTTTCAATATGTCTTCCTTCCCCACCTTCCCCAGTTAATTCCTGTAACATTAAGATAATTAACTTATGCCAATAATTAGTAATGTTTTTTTTAAATAAGACTGAAATGGATGTAAAGAACATCTTTCTTTACTCATTTAAGTGGGTAAAGAAAAACTACCTGAGAAAGAAAAGACTCAGAGTCTATACCTTTGCTTTTAAAACCCTACTTTACCTACCTTCCATCTCCCACTCCAAAGATAGGTGTTTCAAGTGAGGAATGAAACTTCCAATTGATGAAATAATACAGATATATCCAAAGATATATATTTTAATTCAGTGAGTTTGAGGAGTGATTATATTACAGGTTCATTTGTTTATTTTTATTCTAGTATTTTGTTGCATAATTGGAAAGAATCTGTGTTTCCATAGTCATTCAAACTAACTAAATAATAACTAGGATAAAAACATTTATATATTTATACCAGTGAAATCATAAGTTGAGTTAAAAATATTATTGACAATAAACTTGGATATATACTGAATATTTTCTGTGTTTGTCATATTTACTATATCTTTTTGTCAATTTTCCTGCAAAAAGGTAACCTGGTTACCTTTTAAAAATATAAGTTAAGGAGCTTCCTATAATCAGCAGGTTCTCCAATAGTCATATAGTCTTATAAATATGATAAATAAATAGTCTTATAAAAATGATGCTAGAAATATAATAGATCAAGTGAATGGAGGGAATGGAGAAAGTTGTATCAAGAAGGGCAAAATCTCAGAAATACTTCTTAGATAATAAAAATTTCAGGGACAATCAGCTTGATATTTCTAGAAAATATTCTATTTGAAGCTTAAGGCAGAGTTAAGATTAGATTTTGAAAGCCTCTAAATAAAATGTGAATACAAGTAGGTAGATGAATAGATAAAAAAAGGAGAGAGACAGAGACAGGAGAGAGAGAGAGAGAAAAAGAGAGAGAGAGAGAGAGAGAGAGAGAGAGAGAGAGAGAGAGAGAGGAGTTGTATGAAAAAATATTAAGAACTCTGAATTTCCAGCATTTTTAGTACTTCTTTTGAAATAAATTTTGGTTTGATGAAGGTAGGAGCCCTGTGTTAGTGATAAAATAACACTTTTATTTTAATTTAGCTTCAGATTAAATCTAGTTAAAACTGATTTGCTGTGAAGTTAAAAAATGCTTTAATTCCATTCCTTCCTTTTCAGTTTGCTCTCTCTCCCTCTCCTTTAGATAATGCAGCTGCTGTAGGACTGAGTTTGTTGTTAGGAGTCCCACCCATTCAAACAATGCTACTCAAGAAAAACATTTAGTTCTTTGAATGAAATGTGTTCCAAGACCAATAAAAGCTCTTCATATTTTTTCAGTTGTACTTTTTTTTTCTAGAAATGTGTACTCTACTGGCCAGAAAAGAGAGGGATATATGGAAAAGTTGAAGTTTTGGTTCGTGGTGTGAAAGAAGGTGATAGCTACACTGTCCGAAATCTTACCCTAAAGGTAAGAAAGATCCTTCTCCAAAATATAAATATTATTATAATAAATCAATTGCATTGTTACATGATAAAATTGTTATCTATTGCTAGTAGATATATTATTTTCTAGAAAATCTGCTTTGAAACCAGTGCTGCTTAATAAAATAATCACACCAAATTAAAAAAATTTAATAAAATTACAATTGCAAAATAAATTAAGATCAAATTCTAAATTTGTTTTTAGCAGTTTGAATATGTAAATCAATTGAATTTAGATCCTTAAATTCATGATAGGGTGCTATGATATTTTTCATAGATAAGTGATTCCTGATTTAATTTGTTGAAAAACATTTAAAAATAGAATTTCAGCTATTTTTTCTATTCGCATATGAAGTATTATCACAGTGAAGGAGGAAAAATTATTTGTACCCAACCACTATTCACTAATGCTTGAAAACTGTGAAAAAGAAAATCTGTGCTGGTGGGTAGCAAGACAAGACAGAGGTGCTAGAGAGATCTTCAAAAACTTAGAGTTGATTTACAGTGACTCCCCAGACCAGACAGTCACAGCAAGACAACATATTATTTATTGATGTTTGAGAATATTCTGGATGTGGCCATGAAATTACTTTCACTGTGTGACCCCAAAGATATCAATCTTATATTGATCATCATTTGTAGGTTAAATGAAATCTATATAGTAATTGATTTCACTGAGAAAATTTGAATAAGATGTATATATAGAGAGAGAAAATTGTGTGATAAAGAAATAGGAATAAAAGAGAGTGTATATAGTTATGTGTATGTTTTCATGTTAAGTGATGTGTTTATGATAAATAGAAATGAAATACATAAATGTCAATTTAAGAACAGTTAACTAAAAAGGATGAAAGAATGCCACATTGCCACATCTAAGTAAAACTTTGAAGTAAGAGCTTTTCAAAATATATTTCAAAGTATATTCAAAATATTTCCAAATGATCATAAGACAACTTTGATACTATAATAGATGTATCTGTGATCTTGTCAATAGTGGATATATTGATTACATCTCATCCATGCCTTCTCATCTTGATTGCTTCCTATTAGGCCTAAGATTTTCACTTTTCAACAAGCTGTTTATTTAGTATTTTTTTAGTAACAAAACAAATCACCTTGAAATGCATTCCATTGACTGGATGTCATTTGGTCCCTTAGGCAGCTGAGATATGTTTTTGTTGCCATTGTTACTCTTTTCAGCAAGGAAGTCACACCCAAAATGTGAAGCATTATTGGTATACTTCTTGGCCAGATCATAAAACCCCCGACAGTGCTCAGCCCCTCCTCCAACTCATGCTGGATGTAGAAGAGGACAGGATTGCCTCTTCTGGCAGAGGACCTGTAATTGTACACTGCAGGTAATGTACATGTAGACCATTGTCTGATGGCAGATGTGTAGTTAAGAAGTGGCTATTTGAGAGGCAACCAGGTGGCGCAGTGGGTAGAGCACCAGCCCTGAAATCAGGAGGACCTGAGTTCAAATCTGGTCTCAGACCCTTAATATTTCCTGACTCTGTGACCCTGGGAAAGTAACTTAACAACCCCAATTGCCTCAGAAAAAAAAGAAGAAAAAGGAGAAGAAGTGGATATTTGTAGCATTTCTAACTAAAAAGTAGGTATTGGACAGTTAGGTGGCACAGTGAATAGAGCATCATACCTGGAGTTCTTTACTCTGTTTATCTCAGTGTCCTTATCTGTAAAATTAACCAAAAAAGGGAATAGCAAACTTCTCCAATATTTTTTGTTCAAAAAAAATCCCAGATGGGATCATGAAGAGTACATATACATATACAGGACTCAACAACAAAATGGGTAGAACATGGAATTTACCAAGTATGCATGAATTATATTGGAAAACATTTCAGTGAAGCCAAGTAATGATTCCATAGATTATCTCAATTTGTTTTGAATTCTCTCTCATCATCCATCACTGGATCATGTTATTTCCATGGGACTTAAAGGTAACAACAATGATACTATATAGCACTTTAAGGTTTGTCAAGTACTTTATTTTTTTTTATTAAAGTTTTTTATTTACAGAACACATGAGTAATTTTTCAACATTGGCCTTTGCCCACTCCCTCCCCTAGATGGCAGGTAGTCTAATACATGTTAAATATGTTAAAATATATGATAAATCCAATATATGTATAAATATATAAAATGTATAAATATATAGTTATCTTGCAGCACAAGAAAATTGGATCTAGAAAAAGAAAGAAAAAAAACCTAAAAAGAAAAAAAAATGCAAGCAAAAATTGACAAAAAGCATTAAAATGCTATGTTATGGTCCACACTTCAATCACACAGGGCTCTCTCTGGGTATAAATGGCTCTCTTTATTACTGAATAATTTCTAACTAGAAAGTTAGTTAGAACAATAGTTAGAACAGTTAGTTCTGAACAATAGGAACTGGTTTGAATCATCTCATTGTTGAAGAGAACCATGTCCATCAGAATTGATCATCATATAGTCTTGTTGTTGCCGTGTATAATGATCTCCTGGTTCTGCTCATTTCACTCAGCATCAGTTCATGCAAGTCTCTCCAGACCTCTCTGAAATTGTCCTGCTGGTCGTTTCTTACAGAGCAATAATATTCCATGACATTTATATACCATAATTATTCAGCCATTCTCCAATTCATGGGCATCCATTCAGTTTCCAGTTTCTAGCCACTACAAAAAGGGCTGCCATAAACATTTTTGCACAAGTGGGTCTTTTTCCCTCCTTTAAGATCTCTTTGGGATAAAGGCCCAGTAGAAACACTGCTGGGTCAAAGGGTATGCACAGTTTGATAACTTTTTGAGCATAGTTCCAGATTGCTCTCCAGAAGGGTTGGATCCATTCACAGTTCCACCAACAATGCATCAGTGTCCCAGTTTTCCCACATCCCCTCCAACAGTTATCATTATCATTTCCTGTCATTTTAGCCGATCTGACAGGTGTGTAGTGGTATCTCAGAGTTGTCTTAATTTGCATTTCTCTGATCAGTAGTGATTTGGAGCACCTTTTCATGTGACTAGAAATAGTTTCAATTTCTTCATCTGAAAATTGTCTGTTCATATCCTTTGACTATTTATCAATTGGAGAATTTTCCAAGTACTTTAAAGTACCTCATCTAATTTTATCTTCACAATAACCCTGAAAAGTGGATACTATTACTACCCCAATTTTACAGATAAAGAAACTATGGCTGGAGGAAGTTAAGTAAGTTTTCCAGAATCACACAGCTAGTATATGTGATTATATATAACTCATCTTTTGTGCCTCAAGGCACAGCATTCTGTTTATTGAAACACCTAACTATCTCACATGACCTTATAGAGGCACTCAAGAAAGAAAACTCTTCTACCATGCTACTAGAGATATAAAAACTAATTCTCAATCCTCATAAATTTGTAATGTCCTAACTTGTATATTGGCTAAGATGAATCTTTACTAAGTATATGACAAAATTATTCAGACTGTGGCCATGCCCCTTTTGAATAGCATATAGATTTTTGCTTTGTGGTACAGGTACTTGGAATCAGAAACACTTTAGTTTGAATCCCGCCTCAGATACTGTGTGACCCTAGACAAGTCATTTAATCTCTCTGTGCCTCCGTTGTCTCATCAGTAAAATGGGAATAATAATAATAATAGTGATAGTATCTCTCTTTCCTCGAGGTTTTTCTGTACACATGAATTAACATGTATAAAACACTTTATGAAACTTTAAAGCACTATATAAATGCTAGCTATTTTTATGTCAATGACTAGTAAATTTATATATGTCAGTAGTTAGAGTTTAACTGAATAAAAAAGATTATCTAAATAGTCTCCCAAAAAATCCCTCTTGAAAAACTATACTTTGTATTTTCATTGTTCTGGTTTGTATTTATTTATGAGAGACTTTGTGGCCTAGTAGGTAACATACTAGGCTTGGAGTTGTTTAGTTGGAAACTGAGTTTAACTTGTAGTAGGGAAAGAAAGTATGCCTTCCTTCTCAGCTCTAAAGATCTAGAATTTGCCTCCATATCTTCTTTTTCACCCTGGAATTTTCTTCAGTCCCTGGGACCTTCTCCTCATGGAATATCTTTTTACTATGCAATCTTCCTTGGCTTGGAATTTTCTTCACAAAGATTCTGGAGTGGTTTGCCATTTCCCTCTGTACCTTATTTTACAGATAAGGAAACAAACAAACAGGGTCTTACCCACAATCACACAGCTACTGAGCTATCTGAGGTCAGATTTGAACTCGCAAAAACGAGTTTTCTTGACTCCATGGTTGGTACTCTGTCTGATGTATCACCTAGCTGGAGTTAGATCTCAGTTCCAATATTGTCTTTGATACATAGATGACACAGGCATAAATAGTGTGAAAGTCACTTGATTTCTCCAATACTTCATAATAAATCTTATCTAGAAAATGAATATTACAATACTGGTAACCCTGAACTCCTAGGACTATTCTGAGATTCAAGAGTATAACAGCTTCAGAGAGCTGGAGTACTAGGCCTAGAGTGACGATATCAGAAGCCCTAGGATTTCAGTCACAATTCAGAGAGGCACTGTGTGTGTGGCAATGGCAAGTTGCTAAGCCTCCCCAGTGACCCAGATGACTCATTAAGACTATCCATTAGATATTGGTTGCAATTGACTTGAATTTCTAGAAGTTTCCATGCTGGAGTTCACTCCTCTGATTAAATCACAAGTCTGGAACAGTAAAAATAAAATATCAGATATTATGTTGACTTTTTTCCCAGTGCTGGAATAGGCAGAACTGGATGTTTTATTGCCACATCTATTGGCTGTCGACAACTGAAAGAAGAAGGAGTGGTTGATGCACTCAGCATTGTCTGTCAGCTTCGTGTGGACAGGTGAGTTGTTAAGAGGACTAGGAATCAGAGTCCTTCTATCAACAAAGTGACAATGGCCAACAAATGAGGCACGTGATGTTTTAAGCTCAGCTGTATCCAAGCAGTTATGTATCAGTGCCATTAGACTGAAAGACAAGAGAATGTGTATGTGTTTAAATGTATGTGTATGTATATAAATGTTTGTGTGTGCTGTACATGCATAGTCATGTATGTGCATATATGCATACATGTATGTGTTGTGTTTTAAAAGCAACAGTAAGAAATCGTTTGTTTGGATGGCAAGCCATCTAAAACCCCCCATTTTGAAGTCCATGTTTAGCACTTCCATTTTTATGTCACAGTGCGTTTATGTTGAAAACTGTTAACACCTTCCTTCCTTCCCCTCATTTTTTCTATTTCTTTTTCTGTTTTCTGTATTTCCACGTATTTTAATCACCGATGTTCAGCACTGAAGTCCACTAAAGTGGCTTATGTGTGTAGAATGATGTAAAGGGTTGTTTCAGGGAAGAAAGATATGATAAACAATGGGAGAATCTATACTTTATACTTTGGCTTCCATTTTTTCTCCATAATTAAGATGTAACATAAATTTATGGTAGAAGGGGCAAAAAGGTGGGAAAAAACACACAAAGAGTGACTACTTTGGGATGAATGGGTCAATAACAACTAATGAATCATAGCCAGGACAGGGTGACTAGGTTTTTGACCAAGAAAAGTGGAATTTAGAGAATACTATGACAGAGTTTGTAGGGGATGGCAAATGGATAGAGCACAGGCCCTGGAGTCAGGAAGTTAACATGAATTAAAATCTGGATAGCTTACTACCTGTATGACCCTGCACAAGTCACTTAGCCCCTATTTGCCTCAGTTTCTCATCTATAAATGGGGACATAGTGGAGAAGGAAATGGCCAACCATTCTAGTATCTTTGCCAAGAAATCCCCATGAACAAAATCTATGGGATCACATAGAGTGACACATGACTGAATGGCTGAACAACAAAAATGACAGCCCTGATACTGTTCTAGTGGTAGGAACAACTAATAAACAAGAAATATTAATTTAAAAAGGGAGGTTCCAGGCTAAGTGGAAGGCAAAAAGCATTTAAGTACTGTTCTAAGTGCTTGGGATATAACTGAGAGAGAGAGAGACAGAGAGGGAAGAAAGAAGGAAGGGAGGGGAAGTCTTTGCTCTATGAAGCTTAGTGAATAAAGGGTATAAGGGGGAGGAACCTATGAAGGGGCATAGTGTCAGACACCAGAGAATCAGAAGGGTGTAGGAATGAAGGATCACTGGCTTAGGTTGCATCCCAAAATGAAGATCCCAGGAAGAACTCACCAAGGAGGATTAGCATAGTAAAAAGATATTCCAAGGTGAGAAAGTCCCGGGGACTGAAGGAAATTCCAGGGTGATAAAGAAGGATATGGAGGCAAATTCTAGATCTTCAGAGCTAGAAAAGAAGGCATGCTTTCTTTCCCTATACAAATTTCCTGCCTGTGCCCCATCCTTTTCCTTACCTCCCAAATTACAGAGCATCAGGGGTCTCTATTCCCTTATGGCCCAGTGGTATATTGGAGTTTCTGTCTCTCTCAACCATTGTGCTTCAATGTCCAAATTCTCTTCTCTCTAATCTGGATCTGTCTTGACAAAGTTGATTTGAGGTTACCTCTTATTAAAACTGAGGTATGAGAATTGCTGGATATAATTCTGCAGTGAATGAAATATACATTGAAAGTAAAATAACTCCAGTCTATCCATGACTATTATTAAATCTGAATAAAATGAAAAAGTTTTAGCCTTGGTCTATTAAGAGTTCCTTCAGTAGCCCTGGCTATTTTTTACCAATGTATTCAAAATAAAAGTGTACCAAAATTCAAAAAGGATTCAATTTCTCAACCAATCTGAAACAGCTCCAAATGCTTTACTTCTCAAGACTGTAATGGCTTCATATTTCCCTTTGGATGCCTGCCAACTGAATTAATAATCCAGTTCCCTACCATGTAGTATCTTGTGAAAAAGCCTTTCTGATCTGTAATGAAACAGATCCCCACAGCATATCTTCCCTGGCAGTATCTTCCTGCTGTCTGTCCCTCCTCCTCCCACAGAAACAACTGGGGTTTGCTTATCTCCCCTCCTATAGACAGATAAAGAAACAGTTGTCTTTCTTTTCTTTCCTATTTTCTCTACTCCATGCAGCTGACTCTACCTTTTTGTTTGTCCCCAATACTCCACCCCCATTCCCCACATTTAATCTAGTTTCAATGCCTCCGTTTTTCTTCATCTTCTTTCTTCAAGTTTTCATCGGTTGAGGACTGCTGATTTTTGCTATGTCTTTGGATGATGTCCAAAGAAAGGAAAAATCTGGACTCTTGTAATTCAAACATGTATGATTGTATTATAGTTGCTTTTTGTATAACATTAATGATAATAATGTAATTACCATTTACTAAGTGAACTAAATATCAGGGACTGTGCCAATCCCTTTATAATTATTATCTCATTTGGTCCTCCTAGCCCTGAGAAGTAGGTACTATTATTATCCCCATTTTACAATGGAGGAAACTGAGTCTAGTAGGTGACTTGCCCAGGGTGGTGATGGTGGTGGTGGTGGTAGTAGTAGTAGTAGTAGTAGTAGTAGTAGTAGTAGTGACAATAATGTCATATTTATATAACTCTTTTAGTTTTTATATTTCTTATTTCATTTGATGCTCACAAATAATCCTGGGAAATTGGTGCTATTATTATCCCTATTTTGCATATAAGTAAACTAAGACAGGCTAAGTGACTTGCCCAGGAAATGATAACAATAATAATAAATCACATTTATATAATTCTCTTAATGCTTTACATTTTTATAACAAACCTTGAAGGTTATCCCTATTTTATTCACAAGGAAACTGAGACAGAAGTTAAGGGACTTGCCTAGATTAATGCAGCTACAGTCTAAGGCAGGATTGAAATTCACATCTTTCTAATTCCAAGTTCAATACTTTATGCATTTTATCACCTGGTTGTCTTGTCCTATAGGTATTATTTATTTAACATCTTCATAGTTTTTCTATGGCTTGTGTTCTTACCAAATGCCCCGTGGTTTTTTGTTGTTGTTATTTGCATTTATTGGTTTATTTCTTTAAACATTTGTAGTATCTTTCTTCCCCCACAATTCCATAGTTTTGTGATTGGATAGAGAAGTAAACCTTTGTAATATGATTAAGGAGTCTTGAGAAAGTCTCTGCCCCAAAATGTCCCCTATCTAGTAAGAATGCTTGAAATGCTACCATCAGGGATTCATTTTCTTGTATTAATAAATTCTTGGATAAAGATTGGATTAGATATTGGACCTGTGATTTTATTCATATAGAATACTCTTAGTTGAAGATATTCCCTCTACCAAGGTATGCAGACAGTTTCTCAATAACTTATGTTCTTAGGTTATTGCCCAGAATACTACAAGGATAAGTGATTTGCCCAGAATCATATAGCAGGTGCCAAGGGTGAATCTTGGACCCAGAGCTTCCTGGCTCCAAGGCCAGTTCTCTGTTTGTTATGCCAAGTTACTTCTCAAGAACAGTATCTATTTAAAAATCCAAATTCTTTAAAATGTATTAAGCCTTATCAGACTTAATTTGATTTCCTTCAAAAGATAAATTAATGTTATTATACAGAGGAAAGAACACTAGACTGTTAGGATAAATACCAGGGCTTCCATATGTAAATTGTATATAGTCTGGGCAAGTCACTAAATCACTTGAAGTCTCAGTTTCTTTCACTAAAGACTGAAATTGATGGATCACTTGCAGTTTGAACTGGATAGGGGCCTGACCTCAAAACCAGGAAGACTTGGATTCAAGTTCTATCTCAAGGTGAAAAGTGTACCAAAAAAAGAACTCCATAAATTTTCTTGATCCCAGTCTTGGTTAGGAGCTAAAATATTAAACTAATGGCTTAACTCATGAGTGAATACAGAGGTAGAGTAAACCTATTTAGTATGATGAAAAGAATTTTGGGAAAGTCTCTGTCCCAGAATGTCCCAACCCACCTAGTAGCAATGCTTGAAACTTTATAATTAGGGATTCGTTACCTTGAATTAACATCTTGGTTGGGAGGAAAATGTAAAGGTCTCCATTCTTTCTACAAATAGTTATTAAGTGCTTATTATATACCAAAATATTTGAGAGACAAAAACAAAATTGAAACAATCCCTGCCTTTGAAGTGTTTATATTCCTTGGGGATAAGGGAGAGAATGGATTTAAAGAAAATTAAATACGAAATATATACGAAGAAGAGGGCATTAGCAAGTACTGGGATAGAGGTAGATTTCCTGTAAGAGATGGCACTGAAGTTGAGACTTAAAAGAAGCTTGGGATTTTTCAAAAGGTGAAGATGAAAAAAAGTGTGCTCCAGGCATGAAAACCAATCTGGATAAAATCATAAGAAACAGCAGATGGGATGATTTGTACCATAGATTGTCTAAAAGAGAATAACATACAATAATTTTGGAAAGATTAGTGGGATTGGATTGTGTATGTTTTTAAGAATCAAAAATTTTAATCTTAGGGGAAAGAGGGAGGCATTGGAATTTCTTGAGAAGAGAAGTGATCTGGTCAGGTTTTAGGACTGTGAATTTGGCAGCTATGTTGAGGATGGATTGGAGCACTAAGAGATGGGAGGCAGAGAAGACTAAGTCAGAGGTTATTGCAGTGATCTAGGAAAGAAGTATTAAGAGCCTGAAGTAGCAAGGGAGCTCCATTTGGATGGAGAAAAGGCGAAGGAAATGAGAAATGTTTCCAAAAGACTTATTATCTGGGTGAATGTGAAAGAAGAGAAAGAGGAAACAATAAAGGATAACTCAAAATTGCAAACCTGGATGACTAGAAGAATGTATGTTTGTTTTTTCTTTCATATGATAATTTGTTCACCCTGCAAAGGGGAGCAGAATAAAGTTGAGTGAAGATCCCTCACATTTCAAGAAATAGTGTGGTATGGTAGACAGTGCCAGACTCATCATGAATAAGACATGAATTCAAATTCTATCTTGGATATTTATTATCTGCATGATCTTGGATATGTCATTTAATCACTCTGTGGCTCTTTTTCCTCATATGTTAAAACGAAGGAACTAGATTTATTGACCTCTCAGGTTCCTTCCAGCTCTAAATTCATATTCCAATCACCTTCACTTAGGAAGAGGAAGAGCCAGGGTTCAGGAGATCCAAATGAATGAAAATCACAAGACTGGCTGAGAAACCAGAGTTCCTTGGGAGTACTAAGATATACGTGCTAAAAGACAAATAACCAGAGGAAAAAAAAATAAGACAGGTAAAAAAAAAAAAAAGGCAGACTGTCAGACGTATAGATAAAAGAACTGTCTTAATCTATCACTCCAAAGTTTTGGCCTTTTTTCTTAGATCACTGTCTCCCATTCCCAGGTTTGATGTTTTAACCTGACCAAGAATTGGATCTACCATGTTGCTTCCTGACCTATTGCAATGCCAGAGAAACTGAGGCAAGATAATGATTGGAGAGTTTTTAATATTTTAATAGTGGAGAGTTTGGACTAACAGCCATATTAGCCAGCTGGCTGGATGGGACTCTTGTCTCAAAGCATCCAATGACAAGCAAGGGATTCCAGAGACTCTTATAGAGTGCCAGCAACCAGAGAAACAAAGACAAGGCAGGGAGGGCCGAGCACTGGTGAGGGGAAACTCCAGGAAGGACCATAATTTTTTTTAATTCTGACAGATTGGGAATGAAGAAAGAAGGCTCATAAATTCTGACAAGTTGGGAGTAAAGAAGCTAGAAGACAGGATGTCTGAGCCAGAAAGATGCCCAAACATTTGAGATAAGCCATCTGGAGTTTTATGACTCTTTGGAATGCCAGTGGCTAGAGCTCCATAGCCCCAATAATCTCAGTCCTAATGGCCAGGAAGGGAGTGGGGTTGACACCAGGGAAACTGAGGCAGAACAATTCAGGGAAACTGAGGCATAACACTATGAAGGCTAATGAGTTATTGGGCTCACACAAAGGGAAGAATTAGTGTGTATAAGGATCCCAGAGCTGAAAGGACTAAATCTCTGTGATTGTGACAAGCCTGGCCCAAGAGAAAGTTTAAGAACTGCAGATCTTTTCCTGTTATGTAGAGGTGAAAGGCTACAGGTAGGAAATATTGCAAATTCTGCCAAACTGGGTTGGTGCCTTCATTGATATTTTTGAACAGCTTTTTTTCTATTTTTAAAAAATAATTCTTAATTATGATAACTCACTGGATTAAGAAAAGGGAGAATGATACATAGGAAATGTGAATTACGTAAAAACAAAAAATAGCAATGAAAATAAGAAACTTAAAAGGAGAATAATTTGGAGATAGTATCAAAAGATCATTATATGGAATTAAGAGAGAAGTTATATATCCTTGATATGTCTTGACATATATATATATGTATGTACATATATATACATATATAATATGTGTGTGTGTATATATGTGTGTGTGTGTGTGTGTGTTCTCACCAACACAGATAATCTCTCCAGCCATGCAAATTTTAACCCTCCCATATCTTCTGTCTATCCTACATGACTCTAGTATTCCATAAATTTGCCATAAAGAATCTATTCAATGTACTAGAGTCCTTCAACCCAGGATATGGACACCAATAGAACATGCAGATTGTCTGTCCAATATCCCACATACTCCCTCAATATGTAACCAGGCTCGTTCCCTTTTTCTTTTTTGTCATACATTTCTCTCATGACCACCATTATGTTGCTTCTCCTGAATAATCTTTGATTTATAATTTTTACAGGCTATTTTTACATAGAATTAATTCTTCTTTGCTCTTGAGTGACCCACAATCTCATTTTTTTCAATGTACTATATTTCATGACACATAATCACACAGCATCACCAGATGAATGTAGATAATAAAAAGATGATTTTTATTAGAACAGTTTAGACATGAAAGAATCAGAAACAAAAGAGCTCAACCCAATATTTGATTGACCCAAAAATATAATTGAGGAACTCTATATTTGAAAAGAATTGCTAAGATAACTAGCCTCTCAGAAACTGGATTTAGACCAATATTTTATATAATATCCGCAATAAATTCAAAATGGATGTTATCTGAGTAAGGTGACAGCTTAAAAAATAGATAACATACCTTTCATAGATAAGTTCATAGGAATTGAATTCTTTTTTTTATTTTATTAAAACTTTTTATTTGCAAACATATGTATGGGTAATTCTTCAACACTGACCCTTACAAAGCTTTCTGTTACAAATTTTCCCCCCAGTCCCCTCCTCTCCCCTAGATGGCAGGAAGTCTACTACATGTTAATTATGCTAAAATACTTGATAAATCTAATATATGTATACATATTTCCACACTTATTGTTGTGCAAGAAAAATCATTATCTACAAGAAAGAAAAATCAGAGAAAGGAAACACAATGCAAGCAAACATCAATTGAGAGCATGAAAATCTTATGTTGTGGTCCACATCTCATATCCCTCTCTCTGGGTATATGTGGCTTTCTTCACTGAACAATTGGAACTGGTTTGAAGCATTTCATTGTTGCAGAGAGCCATGTCCATCAGAATTGATCATCATATAGTCTTGTTGTTTCCGTGTATAATGATCTCCTGGTTCTGCTCATTTCATTTAGTATCAGTTCATGCAAGTCTCTCCAGGCCTCTCTGAAATCATCCTGCTGGTTGTTTCTCACAGAAAAATAATATTCCATAACATTCATATACCATAATTTATTCAGTCACTCTCCAATTGATGGGCATCCATTCAGTTTCCAGTTTCTAGCCACTACAAAAAGGGCTGCCACAAACATTCTTGCACATGTGGGTCCCTTTCCCTCCTCTAAGATCTCTTTGGGATATAGGCCCAGTATAAACACTGCTGGGTCAAAGGGTATGCACAGTTTGATAACTTTTTGAGCATAGTTCCAAATTGCTCTCTAGAATGGCTGGATCCGTTCACAGAGGAACTGAATTCTTAATCAAGGGGTAAAGGTCATCACAAAAACAAAAAAAAGGTCATTTTAATTTTATATAATTAAGAAACTTCTTTACAAATAAAGTCAGCATAACTAGCATGAAGAGGGAAGTGGCTGATTAGGGGGAAAACTTTGATATCAGGGTCTGATATCCAAGATATATAAGCAATTAGCTAAAATATAAGACCAAAATCCATTCCCTGCTAGATAAATTGTCAAAGGATATGCATAGACAGTTCACAAAATAAGAAATGCAAACAATTAATAGCTATGTGGTACACTTTTCCAAGAACCTAACAATAAGAGAAATGCACATCAGAGCAATATTGAGGTTTCATTGTCCATCCAGAAAATTAGAAAAGATGAAAGGAGATGAGAATGTTCAATGTTGGAGAGTTATGGAAGATAGACACACTAATGTACTCTTAGGGTAACTGAGAATTGGTCCAATCATTTTGGAAAGCAACTTGCAATTGTGCTAAATTATTAAAATATCCACACCCATGACTATCCCACTGCTATGCAAATAACCCCCCCATGTCAATGATAATAGCTAACATTTTTGTTGCATCTTAGACTTGCAAAATACTTTATATGTATCATCTTATTTGCTTCTCACAAAAGCTCTCTGAAATACACCCTGTTGTTATTCCTCTTTTATATATTAGGAAATAGCATCGGAATGAGTTTAAGTGATTTGCTCAGGATCACATGTTGGAGGTGGTAACTCCAAGACTGAGATCTTGAATGCGCCAAATTCAATGTTCTCCATATCCTACACTGCCTCCCTAATCACATCAATATATATTTTTGCAATAGTAAAACACCAGAAATAAACTAGATGCCTGGGAAATGGCTAAATGATTATGGCAACTGAATTTAATAGAATATTGTTACTGATATTCAGTCACGTCTGCTTCTTTGGAACTTGGCAAAGATATTGGAGTAGCCCATTTCCTATTCAAGCTCATTTTAGAAATGAGGAAACTGAGGCAAACAATAAATAACTTGCCCAGGGTCACACTGCTAATACATGTCTAAGGCCAGATTTGAATTCAGGTTTGTGGATTTGTTCATAATTGACATATCTCTACAAACAATGGGCAGAGTATTAAGAGAAAAGAGAAAAAGTTTGCAAATTCTTATGAAAAGCAATGTGAGAATATATAGAAGGCTTTATAATCAGACATAAATTTACATCCCTAAACCTGAAAATGTTCCAGAATTTTACAATGTATTTAATTCAGTTAGTTATTTACGTAATCAGTGAAAAAGATGAAACATCATTTTCACTTGACATTGGATGGTGGAGAATCTTCATAGGATAATTCAGCTGAAATCATACTATAGAATCATCTTAGTCCTCTGTCTGCTTCAATATAGTGTTACTTATGCAGAGGAATTGCAATTGTAATAGGAAATATTCAACACTGTATATTATTGTAAGAGTTTTATTTATCTGAATTTTTAAGTTTTAGATCTTTATTCTAAATTTACTTTACCAAACTTTACCAAAAGAATTTCATCTTAGGGAAAAAAAAGTGAAGGAGTTTAAATTCCTTTGTTGGCCCTGAAGTGAGTCACTGTTGCAGAATTTTTCTGTCTACTAATTAGACCGGATACATGATAGGCGTTACAGGAAAAGCAGCTAACTGTACATTAATGGTCACAAAAGGTTATGATTTTAACATGTTAAGAACCAAATTCCTATCCAGTTCATTTCTTTTGTTTGTATCTAAAAGGGTTTTTAGCAACATGCATTCCCAGGGATAAAGTGAGATTTAAAAAAATATTCATTCTCTTTTCTATGTCCCCAGAGAATGACCCATCTAAATTCACACGCTAATTGTGTGAGTGTGTGTAGGTTTGTGTGTGTGTGTGTGTGTGTGTGTGTGTGTGTGTGTGTGTGAAAGAGAAATAGAGATAAAGATAGAGAAAGTAAATTACTGGATAAGGTTTTAAAAAGAGTGTCCCTTCTGCCACTATGATATGGATAGGATGCTCTCTGGAAGAGTTTTACCAAATCAATAAGTAAATGAAACAATATGGAAGTATATAAATATATCCCTTTCCAGGAATAAGGCAGTATTTATTTGATTATGATTGATTTGATTATGTTTCCAAAATGAGAAAAGTGGAAGAAATGTCAGAATCAAGTCAGAAGGTCCAGGTAGAATGTGGATCAAAGTATTTTTAATTTTTGTTTGCTTAGGTTTTTTTTTTCTTTTCTTGTGCTTTTTATCTCTTTTTTATCTAATTTTTTTTGCACAGCATGACAAATATGGAAATATGTTTAGAAAAATTGCTTATGTTTAATCTATACCAGATTGCTTGCTGTCTTGGGGAGGGAAAAAGAGAAGGAGAGGGAGAGAAATTTGGAATACAAGGTTTTGCAAGGGTTAATGTTGAAAACAATCTTCACATGTATTTGGAAAAATAAAATATTATATACAAAAAAAGATGTCCAGGTATTTGAGAATAAAGCATGGTTGGAGTTGCTTGAAATAGTGAGATAGACTAAGCCCTCACCAATCAGGACAGTAGGGCCACAGGAAATGAGTTCCATTCCTAAAAAAGCTAAGATCTTCAGGTTATGAACTCTGGTGCTGGAAAGCAAGAGGGTTGGCAAGAAGATAATCAATATTTAGTAAGTTGTATTAAGCAACAGAAGTTTTATTAAGAGCTGCTAGGTGGCATAGTAGCTAGAGTCAGGAGCACTAGATCTAGGCTCAGGAAAATTCACCTTTCTGAATTCATATCCAGCCTCAGACACATACTAACTGTATGCCCTTGTTTGCCTCAGTTCTCTCATCTGTAAAGTAAGCTGGAGAAGGAAATGGCAAACTACTCCAGTATCTTTGCCAGAAAACCCCAAAGGAAATCATGAAGAGTCAGATAAGACTGAAAAAAATGAGTGCAAAACAACAATCTATTTTATGGTCTTACTTCGATTTGCAAGTCTTGCTATACTGATGTATTGAGGGAAAAACGTTTTCCACTATTATGATAGCCAGTGAATAATAGCCTCAGTATAAAATATCCTAATCCTTAAACTCATTAATATTTATAAACTTATTTAGAGAGTTCCATCAAGGCCTACTACTTTCATTCTACTGTTCCAGCCTCACTGAGTAGAGCCCCGTGTTTCCAAATTTTGGGGCCCTATCACAACTTATTTGTCCCACATCTCATTTCCTCATAATGCTGTACTTTGCTGATAAACTAGTGACTATCTAGAGTGCTGTGCTTGATGTGTCTCTTTTCAGGAAATGTATTTGCATTCAAAGGGGACCACAGAGAGACAGAGAGGTGATTAATGGTAAGAATTTCATTTGGGAGAAATTATGATTAGGGAACTTCTCAGAGTCTCTCACTTAGAATGCTTAGAGATGGTACTTAATTTCACAACAGTCTTCTTGATTAAGATGGGACTACAAAGACTGGTATTCCATGTGGAAATATTACTTATCACTTCTATAGTAGGGAACTCATTACTTAAGGTGGTACTATTTCATTTCTGCAGAGCACTAACAAAATGTGACCTAACCTAGCCTAATTTGATATAATGCAACATGATATAATATAATATAACATAATTTAACATGATATAATATAAACATAACATCACTAAGATAATATTCTATCTTTCCCTAGAGAATACTCCATCTATCTTTTTCCCCCTAGGGCAGTTGGGGTTAAGTGACTTGCCCAGGGTCACACAGCTAGGAAGTGTTAAGTGTCTGAGACCAGGTTTGAACTCAGGTCTTCCTGACTTCAGGGCTGGTGCTCTATCCACTGCACCACCTAGCTGCCCCTCCATCTGTCTTTTTTAGCTCTCTATAATGCTATGTAGCAATAAAGGGTTGATGAAAATTAAATTATTGTGGAAACTATGTGAACAGAAAAAATGGCTGAGGTTGTAATTCTAAGAATTGGAAGTATGGTTGCACCATCAACAGAAACAGAGACATTAAAAATAGAATTGGCTTGGGGGGGGTGGTGGTGATAAGTGTACTTTGGAATATGTTGAATCTGAGATCCTTAGTAACATTCAGTTGGTCATTCCCAAGAGGGAGCTAATGATATATGACTTGAAGTCAGTAGAAAGGCTCAGATTAGATATCTAGATCTGAGAGATCTATGCATAATGATGATCACTGAATCTATGGGACCCAATGAGATCATGAAGCAAAACAATATAGAAAGAAAAGAAAAGGGCCCACGCAAGAGATTTAGATGACACTCATAGTTATGGCTCAGGAAATAGATAATGATCCAGAAAAACAAAAGACCAAGAAGACTTGGTCAGGCAGTTGGTAAAAGAACAAAGAGATCAGTGTTATGAAAACCCAAGAAAGAGAGAACATCCAGCATCCAGGAGGAAGAATTGGTCTACAATGCTTTCTTTTTCTTTTAATGATTTACATTGATAGGGAGGAAAAATTAGAATTATTGCTTAAGGAAATGGTAAAATCAAATGAGGATTTTTTTAAGAATGGGAAAGACCTAAATATACTTATAGAGAGGACAGAAAATATCTGTAGATAGTAAGAGATTAAAGTCTGGGGAGATAGTGGGTTGAGGAAATTGGAGGGAAAGAGATTAAAGCCACAAGATAAATTGGCCTTAGCAAGGAAGTCATGTCTTCAGAGACTGGAGCAAAGAAGGAGAAAATAGACATATAGCATAAAGGGTGTTTTAGTTGTTGAGAGAAAAGAAAGGAGGCGTTCTATGTGAATGTTTAACAATTGACTCTGGGGTGGGAAATTCAGACATACTAGTTTAATCTGTATTCTTAACATTTTTTCCATTACTTTATTAAGTCTAATTAATGAAACTAACTAACTCAGTCCTTGGTTACAACATTTACTGATTTCTGAGGTGTAAAAACTTACACTAAAATTTTTTCAGCTGACACTGGATACAAACTGGCTCTTGTGCACTCTTGCTTGTCCTTTGCTGAGAAAGAGGGCAAGGGATGGCTCAAATAAAGAGAGAAGAGAAAGTTTTGAATAGTTTCTATTGGTTGTACAAGAAATCAGTGGTTTCCAAAGCTGGTTCAGACTCTCAACCTAAAAGAGTGATGACCTGATCAACCAATAAGGATCGAAAGACATCCCAACTTCACTACAAAAGATAATTGTGGAATTGTCAACAACAACCCCTTCATCTGCTATGCAAAATACCAACATACTCCTTTAAGTGCCAGATGTCAGTCCTTTAGGCAATTATAATTGCCCTATATAACTTATATATTAAATAATATAGGTGCCATTGGGAAAATTCTCCACCACCTTCAAATCACCTTGAGTCCAAGAAAGGCATCTATTAGAGGAAAGGCTTAGAAAGAACCATGCCTTCCCCCTTTTCATTATGAGTGGGACAGAATGAGTAATGCTAAATGATCACACATAGACAAATTGTGATCACAGCTATTATTGCTGTATCTTTCCCCCCACAAAGGCACCCATCTTCCAAATTTCTCTATTTCTACCAATGACACCATCGTTCTTCCATGCATCCACATTCTCACAATATCGGGGTCTAATTCATCTCACTTTCTCATTCAAAATATATCCAATCAGTTATCAAATCTTATGGAGTCTACCCTCAACATCTTTCATATCCCCCCTTCTCCATTGCATAGTCACCACCCTAGTTCCAACCTCAATTATTCTATCTTCCATGCTATTGCAATAGGAATAACAATATTGGTTCCATTGCCTCAAGTCTCTCTTCACTCCACTTCATCTTCCATCAAGGTACTAAAGGGATTTTCCTAAAGTACATGTCTGACCATGTCACTCTTTGCCCCATTAATAAGATTATTAAAGAAAGCATGTTTTCTGGGATATTTAATAATTATAGATATCAGCACATGGACATATTAACTAGGTTGGAGCAAATGAGATGGATGGTGTATGTATCATCTAGTATACAAGAATTTGTATCTACATGGATATTTCTACATATTGACACATATTTGTATATATGATATATAAAGTGCTTTGCAAATCTTTATGCCTATGTAAATAGTTGCTATCATTTTCTCTGATGTGAATTAAAAGTATGAAATTCATATTTACTTGTGAAAATATCTACAATTTTTATTTTTACTTTACCTTACTTTAGTCAGAAACAAAAAAAAATCTTACATATGCAAACACCAGCCTTGAAAATATGAGCATTAGGGGCAGCTAGCTGGTGTAGTGGATAGAGCACCAACTCTAAAGTCAGGAGGATCTGAGTTCAAATGTGATCTTAAACACTTAACACTTCCTAGCTGTGTGACCCTGGGCAAGTCACTTAACCCCAATTACCTCAGAAAAAAAAAGCATTACAAAGCTCTGGCAAGATATTTAAAATTGTCCAGTGGCTGTTAAGTCTCTGGATTCTAAATGATGAGTTCTTCTTGTGAGAACTCCTTACTATTTTATCTCTCAGTATTTTTGTGGATAGGGATAGGTATACCAATAATGCCACTGATAGAGGGGATTCCCAGATGAGGTGATTCTCTCTATTGATGTCTCTTCTTAGAAAAGCTATCTAGAACATTGTACAGTTAGGTGACTTACATGCCAGAGGCAAGACCTGAACCCAAGTCCTCCTGGCTCTCTGTCACTATACCATGCTGCAATCTAATATTTTTGAACTATAGAAAAATACTAAAAATAAATGCATATTTGTAGAATAAACTCTAGGTCATGAAATCTTCATAGCAAGGATTGTTTTTTGTCTTTTTAACACTGTCTTGCACATGGTGTTTAATAAATCTTGGTTGAGAGAATGATAGATGATATTCTCTAAGTGATTTGACAGTTTTAGTGACAGAAAAGAAAGGCCAGTAGTGGAAAGCCTGAGAGGTATAAAGAAAGTGACCTTTATAGATATCATCATCAAGTCATTTAAAAGTGTTGAACAGAATAACTAAAAGGTCAAAATACTGGGATATTCAAGGTATCTCTCCAGGCCAACTATCAATCTCACTCTCAGAAAATGCCAGCTACCATTTATTAAGTACCTACTGTATTCCAGGAACTCTACCAGGCGCTAGGGATACAAAGAAAGACAAATGACATTCCCTGTCTTCGAGGAGCTCACATTTTAGAAATAATAGGAAACTGTAGAATACTACAAGATATCATATGCTTATCTTTTCCACATCACAGGAGTGAGAGACATGATGGCCCCACAATCTGAAAAAGCCATGTAAAATTTTTAGGCCCTTCTATTGTACCAGAAAATAAACCTGAATTTTTTTTTTCTTTTTCTTTTCACAGTACCTTATTGTAAAATTTGGGTTGATATTATATAATACTATGTAAAAGTATGTATGTATGTATGTATATATATATTTATGTAAGTATGTATGTATGTATGTATATATGCATTTCTGATTTTCTAAGCCTTTTCTATGTCACTTATTAGTCTTTACATATCATCTGTTGGCCTTTATATATCATCTGCAGCTTCTACAAAACTCAAAAATATTCCTGTTTAATTTCTTATGCCGATCTATGATGCATCAGAGCCACAATGGGAAAAATCACAATGTGGAAGGGATAACTAATTTTCAAATGTTAAATTTAATGACCAAAATTTACTAAAACTCTATCTTATTCAACAATTTTCCCACATCTTTGGTAAAAATATGAGTATAGTTAATAAAGGCATGTCACACAATGAAAGAGAACATATTTTAGGTGACAAAAGGAAAAATCAATGACATTTTGGTAAGCTGAGCCAACAGCTGATCTGTTAAGCTGAGATCTCCAACAAGAGAAAACTGAGTTCAGTACTACACAGATCTCTGAGTTCTTGTATGTAGTACTCCTTCTAGATTACAATCACTTTTCCCCACCACGATTATAGATTTAGAGTTGGAAAATACTTCAGTGACCACATGTATCTTAGTTGAGGGTCTTTTAAGAGAGCTATGGGGAGAAAATGTGTCATTCCATTTCTGATATGTTAATGTATCTTTTCTGAAGTTAGTTACATTAGTCCTAAGATGATAAACATAAAGTCTGTCATTGGTAATGTAACTCAAAACCTTTTCAACTTGGTAGAAACTACAGTAGCTTTCATTCTACTGTCATGGAGACAGTGGAGGACCTAGAGTCACCTCACCACAATAAGGCATCAGAATAGGACTTTGTAGGAAGAAAGTCATCATCATCATCATCATCATCATCTGTGAAGGTGAGATAGGATTTATTCAGTTTATTTTAAATCCTAGTGATATAAGACAAGCATTCTCAAATAAGTCTGTTTTTATTTGTTCCAAGGTATACCATGGACAAATACAAATTCTTCATTTAAGTTTTTAAAATCAATTTAAGAAAGCATAAAGTTGGAGAAACTTATCTTGACAATTCATATGAAAAAAGATCCAAAGACTTGAGTTGACAAATTTAGCATATTAATATACAAATGTGTGTGTCTGTATGAAAGTATTATGATCTTGGGTTACATTATAAGAAATAAAGAAGCACTTCAAGTTTTATAAAACACTTTGAATTTTTTTAAATTTTATCCTCACAACAACTCTAAGATAGACTTTTACTATCCCTATTTTGCAAATGAGGAAACTAACTTGTCTAGTTAGTAAGGATCTGAGACCAGATTTGAACTCAGTTCTTTCTGTCTATCCACTGAGACACATAGCTGCTTTCATAGAAGCATATATCACAGACGATGGTGAAGGAATAAGAGCTTTAACTGTATTCTGTAATGGTCAGACAACACTTGAAATATTATTCCGTTCTGGGTTCCATAATTTCAGGAGTAGAATATGCTGACAAATAAGAGAGCATCAAGCAGCTGGTCAGTCAACAAACATTAAGCACCTATTATGTGCCAGGCATTCTGTTAAATTGCTAGAGATACATAGAAAAATAAATAGTCCCTTCTGTCAAAGAGTTCACAGACGAAAAGGGGATATTATATGCATAAAACTATTCACAAACAAAATACATATAGCACAGAACAGAAAAAATCTGCAGAGGGAAGACAACAGCATTAAGAAGACAGAATTTTACCTGAGGCTTAAAGGAAGCCAGGAGACAGATAAATGAGAGAGTTCTAAACTTGGATAGTCAGTGAAACTGCACTGAGTGGAGAGATGGTGTCTTGTCCTATGAACTTCAAGGAGTCACTGAATCCTAAGGAAGTAAGGGGTAAGAAGATCAAAGACCAGAAAGTTAGGAGGGGCCCAGGTTATGAAAAACTTAAAAGCCTAGTAGAAGATTTTCTATCTGATCCTGAAAATAATAAGGAGCCATTGGAGAAGGTAAGGGGAATGAGATGCAATATGATCAGACCTGCAATTAAGAAAAATCAATTTGATAGATGAATTTAAAATGAAGTACATTGGGGAAATATTTGAGGCTGAGAACCCAAACAGCAAGCTATAGAACTATTTAAGGCTGGTAGTGATGTCAGAGGAGAGAAAGGGGAATATATGAGAAATATTACAAAGATAGAGTTTAGCCACAAAAGGGAATAGAAATATGACAATAGCTAATGCCCTTGGAAGTATTCAAAAAGATTCTAGAGCTCTAGCTTCTATAGGATAGTCCCATTTCTCCATTGGGAGAAAAAGATGTACTAAGTGACACAAAGATCCTATTATGTTAACTTCCATAATAAGTAGGAAGTAATACAACTTTTCAATTCATTTTTAAGGCTTTCAGCATTACAAAAAATTTCTACTAGCATGCAGTTTTCATTGCTTCTCATCATATTTAATTATCATTAATTCTTCCTTCTCTCTTTTCCTCCTTACCCCATCCCCTCTTCCAGTCACACTAATTTCTTCCTGTTCCCTGTACCATTCATTTAGTTTAGAAGATTTTGAAAACCTACTTACAGTAAATGTACACCAAGGTCTGCAAAAAGCAGTCTTGAAGATAATAGAAAGAGATAGGATTTATTCAGTTTATTTTAGATCTTAGTGATATAAGACAAGTACTATTTTAGATCTTAGTGATATGACAAGGCTATTTTTCCCAAAGTATTTTTCTTGTCTTAGGCTTCTGATATTTGGGGACAAATATTACTATTAGATTCTTCTGGGAGATTTCACTTTACCAATAAAAAAAAGTTTATTTCATGTTGTAAAGGTCCTCACTACTGGGGATTGCCAGAAGAGTCACCTCCACAAAGATTAGAGAAGAATTTCACGACATATATAATTTTTGTCTGGGAGTTCCTGCACTACTTAACCACCAAGGACAAATTTGACGGTTTCAAAGATGCCACTGGCACTAGTGGGAACAAAAGAGCTAAGATCTGATTCCTTGAGGCATCTCATTTTTTTAAACTCAAAAACCTTCTACTCTATTTTTATTTTTGCTCCATAGACAAGTGTAAATGGGTCCATCAAACTTCCTTTAAGAATTTGTCCTTTTCTGTCAGATCTTTGGAGAAAGGAAAAACTTATCACCAAGTAGGAACTACAGAAAATTATGAAATGCAAAATGGACTACTTTGATTACATTAAATTAGAATGCTTTTGCACAAACAAAACCAATAGAAACATTATTAAAGGGAAGTACAAAGCTGGGGAAAAAATTTCACAGCCAGTGTTTCTGATAAAAGTCTCATTTCTAAAATATATAAAGAACTGTGTCAAATGATGAAATTAAAGCCATTTATAGTCATACAAAAAATGCTTTAAATCACTTTTTTTTGCTGAGGCAATTGGGGTTAAGTGACTTGCCCTGGGTAAGACACACAGGGTCACATAGGGTAACACAGGAAGTGTTAAGTGTCTGAGACAGATCTGAACTCAGGTCCTCCTGACTACAGGGCTGGTGCACTCTCCACTGTGCCACCTAGCTGCCCCCTAAATCACTATTGATTAGAGAAATGCAAATCAAAAAAACTCTGAGGTACTTACCACCTCACATCTCTCAGATTAGCTAACATGACAGGAAAAAATAAGGATAAATGTCAGAGGCAATGTGGGAAAACTGGGACACTAATACATTGTTGGTAGAGCTATGAAATGATCTGACCATTCTGGAGAACAATTTGGAATTATGCCCAAAGTGCTATAAAACTGTGTATACTCTTTGATCCAGCTGTGCTACTACTGGGTCTATATCCCAAGGAAATCATGAAGGAGAGAAAAGGATCCACATGTGCAAAAATGTTTATGGCAGCTCTTTTTATGGTTGGAAAGAATTGGAAAATGAGTAGATGCCTATCATTTGGGGAATGGCTGAATAAGTTGTGGTATATGAAAATAATGAAATAGTATTGTTCTATTAAAAAATAACGAACAAGCTGATTTAGAAAGGCCTAGAAAGATTTACATGAAATGATGCTGAGTGAAATAAGCAGAACCAGGAATACATTGTACACAGTAAGAGAAAGATTGTATGATGATCAACTATGAAAGACTTGGTTCTTCTCAGGGTTCAGTGATCCAAGGCAATCCCAATGAAGTTTAGATAGAAAATTCCATCTACATCCAGAAAAAGAACTATGGAGATTGAATGTAAATCAACATATGTTAAGTTCACTTCTTTTTCTGTTTTTTTTCCTCTCCCATGTTTTTCCTTTTTGTTCTGATTTTTCTCTCCCAACATATTTCATAAAGAAATATGCATTTAAAAAAAGAATTTGTCCTTTTGGGGCCTTCATATCTTTAAAGATGTAAGAAGCTCATTTAAACCTTTGAACTTTTGCATGGTCTCATTTATGAAAAGATCAAGTACAAAAATGAGGAATTCACAGGGGTATAGATTTCTGGAGCATAGATTGTTTCTGTATTTTTTTTCTATTCATTTATTACATGAACTCTTACTCAGACCTAAACTCATTGGTCTTCTCCTTGCCAGACATTTTGCTCCACTCTGATGCCCTTCTCTGTTTCTCTTTTTCCAGCTCCCATTGCCTTTCTCTATTAGAATGTAATCTCCTTAAGAATTTGTTTCTAAAGAAGAACTGGAAGTCTTATTTGAACACTAGATAGATAATTTTGATTATATTAAGTTAAAAAGGTTTTGTACAAACAAAACTAATGCAGACAAGATTAGGAGGGAAGCAATAAATTAGGAAATCATCTTTACATTTAGGGGTTCTGACAAAGGCCTCATTTCTAAAATATAGAGAGAATTGACTCATGTTTATAAAAATTCAAGCCACTCTCCAATCGATAAATGGTCAAAGGATATGAACAGACAATTTTCAGATAACGAAATTAAAACTATTTGTAGTCATATGAAAAAGTGCTCCAAATCACTATTGATCAGAAAAATGCAAATTAAGACAACTCTGAGATACCACTACATACCCATCAGATTGGCTAAGATGACAGGAAAAGATAATGACGAATTTTGGAGGGGATGTGGGAAAATTGGGACACTGATGCATTACTGGTGAAACTGAATGGATCCAACCATTCTGGAGAACAGTCTGGAACTATGCTCAAAAAGTTATCAAACTGTGCATATCCTTTGACCCAGCAGTGTTTCTATTGGGCCTATATCTCAAGAAGATCTTAAAGGAAGAAAAGAGTCCCACATGTGCAAGAATTTTTTTGGCAGCCCTCTTTGTAGTGGCTAGAAATTGGAAAATGAATGTATGCCCATCAATTGGAGAATGGCTGAACAAATTATGGTATATGAATGTTATGAAATATTATTGTTTTTTGAGAAATGACCAGCAGGATGATTTCAGAGAGGCCTGGAGAGACTTGCATGAACTGATGCTGAGTGAAATGAGCAGAATCAGGAGATCAATAGACATGGCAACAACAAGACTATATGATGATCAGTTCTGATGGACATGGCTCTTCAACAATGAGATGTTTCAAATCATTTCCAGTTGTTCAGTGATGAAGAAAGCCATATACACCTAGGGAGAGGCCTATGGGATCTGAGGGTGGACCACAACATAGCATTTTCATGTTTTCTATATGTTTGCTTGCATCATGTTTTCCTTCTCAGATTTTTTTTCTTATAGATCAAATTTTTCTTGTGCAGCAAGGTAACTGTATAAATATGTACACACATATTCAATTTGTCAATTATTTTAACATAATTAACATGTATTAGACT